>CAKNYM010015698.1:0-10085 GCA_932195095.1 Andricus curvator | reverse complement strand
AACAATGCCGACTACCCTAGAGTTGGGGGAGCCAATCAAGACGGAGTCAATGCGATTGACCGGCGGAATCTCGTTACTTTTGAGTGGACGGATCGACTCAGGGACGACCTGCTGGAGTGCTATGATACCAGTATGGCCGCTGAACGAAAAGGTTACATGGCGCGACTGGATACGCTGTGGTGCGAGAAACACCCAGAGCCCTCGCATTTTTCGCAAAAACGCCTGCGAAACCGTGCCGAGGAACTCCGGAAAAGGGGTTATATAAGCAGAGCGCCTACTCAACCGCAGCCAGAACAAGCCGGCAACAGAGAGAGAGAGGCGACACTGAGACCAACCACGAGCAGGCATCCAATAGAGGAAGAACGATGCTTCAGGACCCGGAGAAACATCAACATTCAGGTTTCTCTTAAGTCCAAAGTTCTGGCTGCACTTTGGTTTTTAGAAGTGAAGCATCTAGATGAAGTAATGCACTCTCCTCACTTCTGATGTTAAAATGCAGGCCAAGGGTCTCGGCCGCTTGCTCCGCGGCTTTGTAAAGGAACGCTTCTTCACCAATCATCTCGTGGTTCCTGACCATCTTTAGGAGAGGATATATATATAGGATATATATATATATATATATATATTCTTTCTTTTTCTTTAATATTTATATCAATATTATATAATATATTATTATATAATATATTATATATTTAATATTCTTTGTATTTTTTCTGTTCATATTAATCTCTCTCTCTCTCTCTCTCTCTCTCTCTCTCTCTCTCTCTCTCTCTATGTGTATGTGTGTATTTCAGAATCGTTGCGGATTGAATTGGAATGAACTTGATCGAAAATGTCGGATTTACGCGAATTCAATCGGAATTTTTTTTCCAGAATGGGTAATCATTCGGATTCATTTGGAATGCATTTTGTAGAAAAATTCGGAATTATGCGGATAGATTCAGACTGAAATTTTACAGAAACTCCTACGGGACATCCCTAAGACGTTTTTTGGAACATGTCTTTTGGACATCCTAGGAATGCTCGTAAGACGTCTAATGTCAGTACAAAAGATGTCTTGAGAACGTCCTATGTCTTTGAGACGTCTTTAGGACATCTTTAGGACATCGGACGTCTTAGAGACGTTGATTGGACTGACATTGGACGTCCTTGAACATCCCAGGGACGTTCTTGGGATGTTTATGGTTTTGTGCCCACTGGACGGACTCATTCGGAATGAAGTTCTCTCAAAAGTTGGGATTCACGCGGATTGATTCGGAATGAAATTATACGTAAACCCCTGCGGAGTCAGTCAGACTCATTTATAATGAAATTTGGAATGGAACGAACTGGTTCGGATTGCATTTGTAAAATTCTTCGCGGACTTAAACAGACTGGATTCGGAATTATTCGGAAACAGATTTCGCCTTCGCACGGAATGAAACAGATTCAGTTGCTCGGAATCAGACCGACTCAGACGGAATCATTTTGATTCCGAATGAGTCCGAAACTTCCACCAGGGGTATGCCCGGTTCAGAGTTCTGATGCTCATACATGTATGTGTGCATTTTTACAAAAGTTCGTTTACTGTACCATTCTCCTTCGTTTTCTCTCATTCTATCTTACATCGAATTTCATTTTCTCTCATTCTATCTCATTCATGATATGTTCTTTTATTACTTAATGCTACTTAAACTAATCTCAGGGTTTAGAACTAGATTTACCTGAAATCATGAATTTTGTATTGAGCTAGAAATGTGAAACTTTGATTGATTGATTCGGACTTGCTCCGGATTCCGTGTTTTCAGCCGGATAGATCTAATCGGTGTCTGTCCGGAGTCGACATTTTTTGTCAGAATCAATTTCGGACTTAACCAGACACATTCCTGACTATTTTCGTACAATTTTCGGATTAAACCGGATATGTTTTGGAGAAAATTCGTTAATTGAATTGATTTCGGACCAATATCGGAATCCGAAATTTTTAGCAGGAAGAAGACTTGTTAGGAAGCCCGTAAAAATTTCGAACTTTAAAAAATGAATAATTTTTTAATTGGTGTTCTGAAAATTACATATTCGAAACCCCAGAAGTTTAGAGTTTGATCAGTATTACTTAAGCAACAATATTATTGCTTGCCAAATTGTCTTATTTTTTAGCCAAATTGTATATTCATGGAAACGTAAATAATCGCAGATTCTGAATATCTTTATTTTCAAATCCGACGTGAAAAAATTAAATTCCGTAATTTTTGCCTGTTTATGAACAAAGGGATCCTACTGTCAGAAGGGTCAGTTAGATGGGGGATGATCATGGACTTGGTCAAAGACGCAAAGAGTAAGCTCCTCATCTCAACACTTTTCCTCATAATTCTGTGTTGAACTTCGAGTGAGGTGGTGCTTTTGAATTTGCTTCTTTCATCAGAAGTCAGCGATTTTAAGCAGCAAAGAATTTAGCGAAAAATCAGTAATTCGATTGACATCTTTTAGTTTATTTCATTTTATTTCACCTAAGTTTGTTGCTGCCTACTTTTTAAGGTGATGCTTAAGTATGATAATTATACAGGTTTTAGGGCTCATTAATCACATAAATTTGTTAAATTATTTTATTTGTATTTCGAATTTTGATTTCGAAAGTGCAAAAGTGTGAAAAAATATCTTATTTACATTATGAAATGGAGAAAATAGTATATTACACTACACGGGCCGAAAGTTGAATTTTCGGCCCTGCGCGTCATGCTGCCCGAGGCGAAGCCGAGGGCATCATGACGCGCAGGACCGAGATTTCAACTTTCGGCCCGCGTAGTGTATACGATTTTTCTTCATAGCCGGTCGAAAGTACGTTATTAATTTTACTTTTTTTGACTTTAAATGTTGATAAGCATGTTATTGATGCCTGCCCCCGTTATTTGCGGCACGAGCGAAGCGAGTGCTGCTGGTCGTGGGGGGCAGGCATCCAATACATTCGAAGAGTCAAGTTTAATAATATTTTTCTAAAATAAATTAATTCCACTTTGTATCTGTATTTACTATCAATTGTGCTTCTGCATCGAAATTTCTCACAACATCTTCCTCGTCTAAGGAATCATCAGATGACAACGTATTATTCATTTTTGCTGGGTTTTTGAATTAATATTCAATTAATTGACGACAAAACAGCTACTTCTAAGGTTAGAGGTAACAAAAGCAATGACAGAGGTTAACAATTAGTATATAATACACATGAGAAATTCTTTCCTCCCGCCGTTATAGAGGGCACGCGTGTACTTTCCACAGGGAGTAAATGTTAATGAGAAATTCTTTCCTCCCGCCGTTATAGAGGGCGCGCGTGTACTTCCCACAGGGAGTAAATGTTGAACTTTCGTCTCTGATATTAGGGACGAAAGTACGTACTTTCGACCGAGGTATGAAGAAAACTCTATTTCTACATTGTATAATATTTATATAATCGAATCAGACGTACTCGAAATAAGTTGAAATGTTATTTTACATAAGGAAAAGGTTCACCAGCAAAATGTACAGGGTGTACCACCTCCTGTGGGGTGTTCCATGTAGGTGTGACGCCGCGCCGCGCGAAATGTGAATGCGGTTGTCGCTGGGACGCCGCCAACCTCCCCGGCTCAAACCGACTGCCTCTCAGGTTGTTGCCACAAAACTCAAAATACAAGCTGTTCCCAATTGCAAATTGCAATCTAGAAAATCGGGTCAGCACCATCAAACGACAGTTTCAGCAATCATTATTTATCCACTACCAAACTTTAAAATCAATTTTTATTAATTTTAAAAATTGGTTATTCTGTCAGAGTTAAGTTAAAAGGTAGCAGTTGCTGCTGACATTCTGCATTTGTTAAAAAATTCAAATTCCTAAAGTTGTGCTTTTCCAAAAACCCCAAAAAACCGCACAACGTTGTTGTATTTAAATTGCTATCTTATTTTTTTGTCTATCCACCATGATCGGTTGTCCCACAGGTGGTGGTACACCCTGTATATTTTGCTAGTGAACCTTATCCTTATGTAAAATAACATTTTAACTTATTTCGAGTACTTCTGACTCGATTATATAAAAATTATACAATGTAGAAATAGAGTTTTTCTCCATTTCATGATGTAAATAAGATATTTTTCCACACTTTTGCACTTTGGAAATCAAAATTCGAAATACAAATAAAATAATTTAATAAATTTATGTGATTGATGAGCCCTAAGACCTGTATAATTATTATACTTAAGCATCAAAATTTAAAAAAAAAATAGGCCGCAACAAACTTAGGTGAAATAGAATGAAATAAACTAAACGATGTCAATCGAATTATTGATTTTTCGCTAAATTGCATGCTGCTTAAAATCGCCTGACCCCTTTAAAGGATTACATTTCTTATCGCAGTATCCCTGAGGGACTTTGTCATATTTTAAATTAGTGAGAAATTATATATTCACTTACCTTAGAGTTTAGAAAGGGAATCGCACAGACTTCTGAGGAAACAAGCAAATTCAAAAGCACCACCTCACTCGAAGTTCAAGACAGAATTATGAGGATAAGTGTTGAGATGAGGAGCTTACTCTTTGCGTCTTTGACCAAGTCCATGATCATCCCCCATCTAACTGACCCTTATGATAGTAGGATCCCTTTGTTCATAAACAGGCAAAAATTACGGAATTTAATTTTTTCACGTCGTATTTGAAAATAAAGATATTCAGAATCTGCGATTATTTACGATTCCATGAATATACAATGTGGCTAAAAAATAAGACAATTTGGCAAGCAATAATATTGTTGCTTAAGTAAAACTGATCAAATTTTAAACTTCTTCAAACAAATTACATCTGCCAAGAATCGAAAAAAATGGTGGATTTCGAATATGGAATTTTCAGAACGCATTATGCGACGCATAATGCACGCGCGCGTGCGGATCGATGGGCACGGCGTGCATGCACCTGAGCAGACAGACGCGCGCTTAAATAATGGACATATCGTTAGCACGACGTGCTGGTCGCACGCATGCGGGCCTAATGCGCGCATGCAGTGATTGTTTAATATAATTATTTTAAAATTAATTATTATATATAATAAAATTAACACAGAAATATATTTTACAACAAATTGTTTATTTGAAATTACAAATAGCCATTTCCAGTCTTTACAAATTGTTATTAAAATAATATAACTTAAGATTCGTAAAAGTATGAACACAGTCTTGAACATACATTATCCTTTTTCACATCTATTAGTATAAATTTTTATCTTTTTTAAGAGACATATTTATAAACAAGTGAAGTCTTTTTTTAACATCTATGTGTCCGCATGGTGCGGGCGCGACGTGCGGATTAATCCGCGCGTCGTGAGGGAAAGGTTTGAGACATATGTGTCAACAATTGCGTCGCATATGCGCCGCACGGCGTGGAGGCACGCGTGCGTCGGCATATTGCTCTCACGCAGTTACGCAATGATTAGACTTTAAAAAATATTACAATTTTATAACAGTGACAAAAACAATGTTTTACGACGCTTTTAGAGAAAGGTTCCTGATTAAAAAAAAAATTTCAATTGTTAAGAAAAACAGATGTCATTTAATCTAAATGCGAGGCGCAACATTGTTTCTTTCACTGTTTAAAATGCTGAAAATTAGTATAATATCAATAAGAATGAGAAGGTAAAGAGGCAGTTGTTTTTAATCAATAATATTTTTATTGTATTAAAAGTATGAAAATACGAGAAATTCGGTTTTCTTCTTTAAATATATATAAACCTTCCTTAAACGAGATAAATTGAACATATAATCGTAAAAAAACGTAATTTAAACTCATTTTTTATGAAATAGACAACGCTGAGATTTACTTATCGCGCCCTTGGTCGCGCTTTTTTGTTTAATCTGTTGAGGTCACACCTCTAAATAATAAAATTTCGGTAATATGGGGTCCAATGACTGATATTACTCCGTAAAATTTTTTCTGGGAATATCTTAAGGTCTTTTCTTTATGATACACTAATTTTTTTTTGTTAAATTAGAATTTAGCATGAGGAAAAAATTTATATAAAAAGATACGTAGTTCTAAAATCAGTCTGGGGTCCAAAGGACCCCAGACTAGGTGGGGGTTTTTTGAGAAAATCGTCTTTGAATATTTTCAGGACACTCGCCGCCATTTTTATGATTTTCAATATTCTTTTAATTTTCAACCGCGTATTGAAAAAGGGCAATAAACCTCACCAGGGACAGGAAAGAAAACTTAAATCTCTCAATTAGGTCAGAAGTGATAAAGGCTTTAAAAAAATGATATTTTTTTTAAACATATTTAAAAAATTAATTACTCATAACTTCGCGAATTTTTTTTCCTTAAAACGTTAAATACGTGTCGTTTTATTTCCCTTAAAAAAATACGGGCGATTTTTTATTGGCCTAAGAAACTGAATTCAAGTTTTAGGCTCGAGTTTTTTGCACACTCTGTATTGTATTAAAATACAAGAACTTTGGTTCTTCTTGAGCCCTTATCAGGATAAGTAATTGTAAGAAAAAAACTTATTTGGCATCAAGCATCACTGTTATTGGACGAGGAGTCATGTCTTTCACTCTGTCTATTATTACTCGCGAACGCCCTTGCTTTATCCTCATCGTCTTCTTCCGAAAGAAAATCATATTCTTCTACTTCAGTCTCTGGATCTACTTTGTGTTTTCGGCGAGGTTTTAAACTATTTCGGTACCTTTTTTTTGCATTTCTTAATACCTCAATCATTTCTAACTTGAATGCTGTTTGTGATTCTGGTTCTAGGAAATTAGGACATTTCTGCATTACTCCTGAAATTAATTAATTCGTTGCGAGGTTTTCAACTTCATAATATACAATTTAGAAGGATCTCAATAAAAAACCGTAAAAGTGAAAATGTGTGAATTTCAGTATGTTTAAATTCAACCACTTCCTAGTAATGAAATATTTCACTCCAAACGTTTTCATAATTATTTTTAATACTTTCGTGTTATATATGCATATTATAATTAGCACTTTCAGTTATATAAATATTTTCTACCGTCGGCTGTCAAATCTCTTATAAAAAACAAAATAATGACAGAAGAATAGAAAAAGCAATAATAAATTATTCATAGATCGATAAACTTAATGCTCATTAAACTTTACATTTATATTTTACAATATTGTAATTTCTGGATTTTTTAATTTTAATGATTCATAAATTAATTATATAAAATATTAAATAATTTCTATGGCGATCAATAATTCATTTATTTCATTCTTTCTTTATTATTATTGGGCATACTTATTAAAGGACCCCGCACCAAATGTACAGTAAATAACTTTTTCTGAAAAATTCTAAATCTAATTTTTTTTTGTGTTTTCGAACCTGCAAAGCAATAAATATTTCAATTTTTACATGTATTTTAATAGAAAAATGCTTATTTTAGTGAAAAGTTTTTTTTCTCCTAAACTCTTTGTTAGATTTTGCTAAAAGTTTCACATTTTGACTATCAGTCTTATCGAAACAAAAGGTGCATATCTAAGATCTGGAAATATTAACGGTTTTTTTGGGTATACAGCATGTTATGGTGGTGTTTCTCATACTTTAAACATCCAAGTATGGAAATCATCATTTCTTAGTAACTAAAGTCACTGGAGATTTTTTATTTAACTGCTAGGGTATGAAATCACTTTCAAATAAATAAAGGAAGCGTGCATAGCACGGATATTATATATGTGCATTTACTTCAAGGGTTGTTTTATCATCCCTTGAACATTTAATCCGGAATATCGACATTTCTTAAGGACTAAAATCACAAAAAGTTTTCTGATTAATCTTTGAGGATAGGAATCATATTAAAAGTAAATAGGGAAGGTGTAGACGACAAGGATGTCTTTGAATTTTTCTAAAGGGTTGTTTAATCATCCCTTATTTAGAGAAGCAGAGAAATTAACTTTTCGTAAGGAATAAATCACCAAATCTAGATTTTAAACGGGATGAAGCACCAGAGATTTTTTTAATAATACATTATTGATCAACAAAATCACTATAAAACATACACGGGAAGCGTTTCTTTGCAAGGTCAGCGTTTGAATTTATTGTGAGGGTAGTTTAAACATCCCTTAAATATAGAAACAAGGAGATCAATAATTTATACGGATTAAAGCACCATAGATTTTTTTATTAATACATTGATTAACAATATATTTACTATTATTATTATTATTATTGAAACAAGAAAACCGATATTTCATACGGATTAAAGCACCAGAGATTTTTTTATTAGTACATTGATTAACAGAATCACTTTAAAACATATATAGGAAGCGTTTTTAAACTTAGAATTTATTGTTAGGGTTGTTTAATCATCCCTTAATTATAGAAACAAATAAGGGATGATTAGATGACCCTGACAATAAATACTAATGCAAATCCTGTTAAAAGACGCTTCCTATGTATGTTTTAAAGTGATTTTGTTGATCAATAGTATGTTAATAAAAAAATCTGTGGTGCGTTATCCCGTATAAAATATCGATTTCTTTGTTTCAATAATTAAGGGATGATTAAACTGCCCTGAAAATAAATTATAATACAAGTCCTCCTAAAGGACACTTCCTATATGTATGTTTTAAAGCGATATTGTAGGCCTGATCCTTGGCGATTTATTGCTTACAAAAAGTTAATTTCTCTGCTTCTCTAAATAAGGGATGATTAAACAACCCTTTAGAAAAATTCAAAGACATCCTTGTCGTCTACACCTTCCCTATTTACTTTAAATGTGATTCCTATCATCATAGATTAATCAAAAAACTTTTTGTGATTTTAGTCCTTAAGAAATGTCGATATTCCGGATTAAATGTTCAAGGGATGATAAAACAACCCTTGAAGTAAATGCACATATATAATAACCGTGCTATGCACGCTTCTTTTACTTATTTGAAAGTGATTTCATACCCTACCAGTTAAATAAAAAATCTCCAGTGACTTTAGTTACTTGGATGTTTAAAGTATGAAAACACCCCCATAACATGCTGTATACCCAAAAAGCCGTTAATCTTTCTAGATCTCAGATATGAACTTTTTGTTTCGGTAAGACTGATAGTCAAAATGTGAAACTTTTAGCAAAATCTAAGAAAGAGTTTCGGAGAAAAAAAAAACTTTTCACTAAAATAAGCATTTTTCTATTAAAATACATGTAACAATTGAAACTTTGACAATTTTTTGTTAAAAAACTATCCATTTTTCTTACTTTTTTCTTTCGGATTATTGCTTTGCAGGTTCGAAAATACAAGACAAAATTAGATTTAGAATTTTTCACAAAAAGACATTTAATGTACATTTGGTGCGGGGTCCTTTGGCAATTTCAATCAAGTACGAGAAAAATATTTTTTGAGGTTATAACCTCAAAAAATATATTTCTTGTGGCTTTTTTTATAGGAAACGCTACAATATAACACACATGTTTAATATAATTTTGTCTTACATTTCACTTTTTTATTCTTAAAATTTTTGAGATATATTTACTTTCTTTGAAAATATGAACGCGTTAACAAGTTGATAAATCTAAAAGTTCAATCGAGAATAACGAATGCGAATCTCTAAATTAAATACAAAGTCAGACTTCATATTTATAAATAAGTGACGTTTTTTTAACCGATATTACTATATATGTCCGATTAAGAACTTATAAAAGTATGAACACTGCGATAAAATTACAATAAGGTTTTCAGTAGAAAACTTTCTCCTGGATCACGCTTTATTTATGTGGTAGAAAAAAGCAGAACCGCTTATTTCGAAATAATTGCACTGTTATATTATTTTACTTAATCAATCATACATTCAGGCATAGTGCCTTTCTGCCTTTCCACCGCAGATTCGATCTACAAACATTAATTAAATTTCTCTTTCCTCTCCGAATTATTATTTTTCAACTCTTCGTCGTCAGCGTCAGAGCCAGACACCATTTCTTCCAACTCGGAAGCTAATCTGAAAAATTGCACCCGCTCCCAGCGAAATCGCGGTAAAATTTCAGCCGTAACCACGTCTCACGACCGTGAGATAGGTGGTTACAGTCTGCGACGAACTCAATATGATGATCCGGCAAAAGTCTCGTGCACCCTGAGGACACGGAGCGACCCAAGGA
>CAKNYM010015696.1:0-17345 GCA_932195095.1 Andricus curvator | reverse complement strand
AGTATAGGGTATGACCTAACAACTAAACCACTTTTCTCTATAAAAAAACCTTTTCTCGTGGAAATATTTGGGTCTGACCGCGTTTTACCAACATTTACCGTCATGACCGGTCAGGATTGGTCATGACTGTGAAATACCGAGCAGCGCCCATCACTAATGTCAACGCTCGTTACGCATACTGTCTTATTGTATTTCCATATTGTCAATTTCTGTTCGTCCTTCCTAACCATTATAAAGATCTCTTTTTCTGTATTTTAAGATGTAGTTTCTAAAGTGAGTGAAGTCTCTTTAATTTTTTCGAGACTTCTATAACAATTTTAATGTTTTCTAAATTTTTGACTCAAATTTTGACTTGAATTCTTCAAAATTGACATTGGTTTCTATGTTCCTGTTCGATGTTTGTTTTCCTCTTCGAAATTAATCTTATCTCAGGTACAAATTTACATTAAAAAATTCTTTTTATTTTTAATTTTTCTGTTTAAGATTGCTAATTTGAAATATTATTGTATATAGGTTTTAAAAACCTTTTGAAAAAGGTACGCAATTGTAACGAAACGTATGTAAAGGATGGAGAAAGGAGTTTTCTAATTAATACATTCTGAGTTAGAAAAATGTTTTTGGCTCAATTTTTATTTAATTTGATTTGGACCGTAAGACATAAAAAATTTACAATTTGAAATTCTTAATCTAAGAATAAGTTAGGTTCTATTGTTAAATTCCGCGAAATCATACTTTAAATCCATTATCTTCGTATTTCGAAGATTCAAATGATAACCTTTTTCACGAAGATTGTATTTCTGTTTTTATTCTAAAAATTGAAAATTACTAAAAGGCGTCAATCTAAAATTTTAATAATACAAAATTTCATTTTTCTGAGTTTTGTGTTTGATCGAATGATGTCACCTCAATTGTAAGAATTTATTCGAATAAATTGAGACTTAGTTCATTGTTAATTTTGTTAGTTTCAAGATACTTTTTGATATTTCGCCAACTTATCGTGATTTTGTTGTTTTTCACCCAAGAAAGGTCTGACGCCCCACATATTTATAGTTCATTGAACTGATTTGAGGTTATGGTGCCGAAGGTGTATTAACTCTCTTCATCAAAAAGGCAATAATATAGCAGATTTAAATATTGTATTTGTAATTTATTTTTATTAGTTGAAAGCTCTTAGATGTTAAAAACCTTCTTTAATGTTAGCTCAAAGAAGACCATAGTTAAAAAAAAAAGGAATTAAAAACGAAAATTATTATTCACGAAAAAAACAAAATCATGAAAATGAGAAATTTTTCTAATATGCATTTTGCTAACATGTAAAACCCAGCCATATGACAATGAGCTCGAAATGATGATTTATAAAATATTTCAATTCCAAGAAGTAAAATTTAGGCAAAAAAGAGGATAGACTGTGATCCTTGAAAAAGGCGACTAGGATTTTTTTTTTGAATTATGGGAATTGTATAAAACGCACGTGTGAAGATCTTTAGTCACAGACTCAAAATATCGCATCAAAAGTTAAAAATTTTAAATAGCAGATTCAATATGACGACCAACAGTTTTTAAAAGCTATCCGACTTGTATAAAACCCACTTATTAAGAGTTTTCTGAGTTGCAGATGGCAAATGTTATATAAAAAATTACAAATTACAAATTGCGGGTCCTAAAGTGCATCAAGGATTTAAAAAAAGTATGCGATTGGTACAAAACATATTTTCAAGGTGTTTTTGAGTCACAGATTCCAAGTAATGTATCAAACTTTTTTTTTTAATCTAAGTAGCCATTTCGAATCAGTCATTTCAAATTTTTGATACAATATATTGTATATGTTCCTCGATAAAAATCTATAGAAAATAAGTTCTATACAAATCGAATAACAAATACTCGTTTGGATTCTAGAACTAGGCCTGCCTGACCGAAATGAAAAAAAAAGTTTTAATACATTTCTGATACTTAAAATAAAATTGAGATTATTGGTTTAAAAAATCATAAAATTTTTAATACACATCCTGACGAAAAGATTTTTTATTGGCTCATTTTTTAAATTTTTTTGTAAGCATGTCATTAGGGCCTCATTGTGAATTTGCGCTTAGGGTCGTTAGCGCATGCACAGTCGCATTCAGTTAAAAGCCTGGAAATATTTGTTATTAATACTTGTTGAATCGATTCAGTAACTTAGTGACTAGAAAATAAATTCGCACTCTTTCATAACATTGAATATTGGATTTTTTGTCACAGTCCAAACTTGTGAAAGCGTGCTCTCAGACGAAAAAAAAAATTCAATTTTAAATTTCGCGGAACATAATAATATTTTTCAATCAAATCTTTTTTTTGTATCGATTGAGGAACTTAGCAGATAGAAATCAGAATGTTAAATTATTAAAAGTTGAAAACTAGATATTTTATCACCCTCCAAAGTTGAGAAAACGTGTCCCTCGTGGGCCTCGAGCACAAAAAAATTTCCACCTCCATTTTCTCAGAACCTAATTAAACCTCCCCATAATACGTTTAAGAGTTCTATTCAGCACTGATTTGCTTCGAAATTGCTTTTTCGTTTTTTCTTTAAATTGAAAATTTGATTTTTGAGAAAGTTTTTTGTCTCTCCCTGATAATCGTGAGTATGTGGGTTAGACCCTCATAGCATTCTACCCTCACTTTTTGTAATTTTTCTATTTGTGATGCAAAACATCAAAGGAATTGTAAATACTTTTTTGACCTTATTCGATTTGGTTTAGTTAAAATGTGATTATTAGGATTTTGTCCCTGATTTTGTCGCTCGAGATCTTGTGATTGGGCACCTTTCATGCCGGGCACTTGTGTCCTCTTTCTAAGATCAGGTTAGACGCGCTACATTATTCAAAGTGATATTTATTATCGGTTCGAGTTCCGTCCCGTGCATTCTAAAGTCTTAATATAATGCTTATTCTAACGTAAAGTGTTCTCAACTTAAGTGATTCTTGTACAGTGTTTCGTGCTCATGCTTTTTTCCGATTATCGTGAAGTGTTTTTTCCTTCTGGATTATAGTCAAGTGATTTTACCGACTCGATCGTGTTCTTAAGTTTTGGGGAGTGACGAGTCGGACGACATATACTTCCAGTTATGTCAGCATCGATCTTTCTGAGGAGGACCGTGGTATTAACTTCCGGAGCCTACAATCGAGGTAGGTTTGCCAAACTAACTGAATTTTTATTATATTTATCACATGTGACATGTATGAGTGGAGTCGCGGGTTCAAACGCGGATCAGGGTTAAATTGGATTGACTCAAATTACAGTTAACGTAAGTTAGTAAAATCTCGATTAGCCCTTCAACAGATGGGTGGTTTTCACCTTTGTAATTTAAAAGTTCTTTTCATTGACTTTAAAGTAACAATACGTTCTTCTCTCGCTACTCCTGACCAGCTGTTATTAATTCGCTAATATATTAGCAGCATACTATTTTTTACTTCTGAAAATTTTGAGACACTTACGGAATGGTACTCTCGAAAGTAATATCCGTGAACTGGTTGATAAATATAAATGTAATCCCGTGAATTATGGATGCATGCACGTTGTTTTTGAAGTTACTTTCTTGGCTTACTTATTATTCTTTCTTTTTTTACGTTTTTGGTTGTTTTATACAAACAATATATTCCCCAATTTTCTTCCCCCCTCAAAGTACGTTGGACGGGCGACCTGCTGCCCACCCCCCAGGGTGGGCGCCCCAAATTTTTCAGATGGAAAATTTATTGTCTGCGCCATGATTTAATTATTGAATTTCAAACATTTCCTAGCTTATAATTGACGGCAAGATTACGATATCCGCGGCGCCAAAGTTCTGATGCGGATTCCTATAGGATTTTCTTCGTAAAACACGAATATAAAAGTTTCAAATCTATATATCAAATAGCTTTCGAGATATCGATTTTTACACTTTTTTTCTAAATTTACATAATTTCTTAAAGTTCGTTACGATAGGTGATTTTTAACAATAAAAATTAATCAAACCCTATTGCAAAATATCCTCGAGGACATCCTCGTGTTATTTTCGGACGAGGAAAACACGAGGAAATCCGCGAGGATTTTTAAATTCCTCGAGGAAATCCTCGAGTGAGAGAATTAATCCTCGCAGAATTCCTCGAGGAATTTGAAAATCCTCGCGGATTTCCTCGTCCGAAAATAACACGAGGATTTCCTCGAGGATTTTTTTAATAGGGAAACGCTCTTAAATCGATTGATGATTACTTGATTTCCTTGAACAGTAACATGAGTGCCTTCCCGCCCTCCCCCATGAGGCTATGGAAAGGGGTAGGTGTGTGACCTCACATTATTTCTGCGACCAGTTACAGGGTTGCATTCCCATCCCCATGAGGCGTTGGAAAGCGGTAGGTGTGTGACATGCATTATTTCTGTAACCAGTCATAGGGGGTGCCATCCCACCCCTATGAGCCTTTGCAAAGGGGTAGGAGTGCGACCTCACATTATTTCTGTGAGCAGTCACAGGGATGCTGAGTCACTGCATCCTGTAGTCGATTCGTCCACTTAGCTTGAGCGTTTTTCCGGTTCTTCGTCGATTTTCCATCTACATTATGTTTAGCACCCCGAACTTTAGGGAAAGAGTTCGTCCATCCCTGTAGCCCCCGCATGCAAGGATACGGCTCCATACTTTGAGAGGTCGCACGGTATCCCAGAGTCAACGTTTAAGACACCTCTCCCAGATGTCACTCATGTATTTCATATGGATGACCTGAAGGTCTGTGCTTCTAGTGGAGGAAAACTTCAGAGTGCTTCAAGTTCCGTCGAGGGTTACACAAGAGAGGTTAGTATAGACATTAGATTGGACAATTGTGCCAAGATTTGTATAAAGCAAGGACGAATCGCTGGGTTTCCCGGTGATCATGAGCTCGTGAATATGAGTTTTAATGGACATCTTGACACTAAAGAGACCTATACATACCTAGGTGTGCCTGAGAGCCACATTCAGGACGTAAAATCAGTGAAAGACTCTCGCCAAAGCATATACAAGCATCTCCTTCGACAGATTTGGTCTTCCAGTCTCTCGGCGTTTGACAAGATATTGGCGACAAACATGTTTGCCGTCCCGGTTCTACTCTACTCATTTGGGGTAGCTCCAATGGCGAATTATGAGATCACGACACTCGACATTGTCACGCGTGAGATCATGCGAAGAAAACGTCTTCTAAAAATAGTCTGGAAACACGAGATGATCGGCAAAGGAGCTTTTCATTACAAAAACGCAGAGCAGGCGGCCGAGACCCTTGGCTTGAATCTTGAAATCAGAAGTGAGGAAAGTGCATTACTCCATCTAGATGCCTCACTTCTGGAAGCGCAAGTAAAGAGAGCAGAGATTAAAAACTTCCGCCAACACCTCTCGACAAGTAAATGCGTGGAAGTTTTTACACAAATGTAGGAGATCAGCCCTTGTCGAAGCAGCTAGCTTTTGCTTTCCTCAGATCTACCGGACCTAATTCAGGCACAGAAGGTTTTATTTTTGTGTGTGAGGATTGTGTCGTTTACACCTTAGTATACCGTAGCCGCATTTAACGTCCAGAAGTTCCCAGCAATAGGTGCAGAGCGTGTCATGCACACGCTGAGTACCTAGAACACACATTATCCAGGTCGGACCCTCACACAGGAACGACGTATCTCTACAAATATAATGCGCCCCTAAGGGCGCAGTCCCATGGAGGTAGATTAGTAGAATAGTGGAACAGTTTTGACCAATGAGGTGCCTGCACAAGCTCTAGCAGTCACCTCATTCGTCAAAACTGTTCCACTATTCTATTAATCTACCTCCATGGGACTGCGCCCTAAGAGTATTTTACTGCCGAGATGTACGAACAACATGGCTCAAAGAAAGGCGTAGCAGAATCTCGGGAGAACCTGCTCATTGATAGATGTGTCTGAACAGACGCAGCATCCTACCAGCGCTGCCTATCGATTACCTGGATTGACTACCGGAAAGCCTTCGATTAGACCTTCCGTAAACTTATCATCTGTCTGTTGGAAAGCTAAGAGGTTCATACACACAACGTGAGATGCATAGAGAGATTGATGCCGTTGTCGAAGACCATATTTACTATCTCATCTGGAAAATATCGTGTGAGAACTAACAACGTCACCTTTCTGAGAGATGTCTTTCAGGGCGACACCATGAGCCCTCTCCTCTTTTGCCTCACATTATTGCAACTATCTGTCGTACATCGCCATTATGAAGTGTACTTTTCTCGCAAACCTGGAAATCGAAAGCATAAGGTCACTCATGTATTTTACATGGATGAACTTGAGATCTATGCTAAAAATAAAGAACAGCTAGATCTAGCTCTAGGGATTGTCGAGAAATACACTCGGCAGATTGGAATGGAGTTTGGCTTAGAAAAAATTGCCAAGGTTAATTTGAAGCAAGGAAAACCTAATCATCTCATGCCGTCAAGGTGGTCGCGGAATACTGAATCTCGAATGTCTTCACAATATGATTATTTTGGGTATAGCACATATAGTCGCAAATGAACGAGACCCTCTTCTTAAAATTGTCCGGAAACACGAAGAAGTGGGCAGAGGAGCGTTTCTGTACAAACCAGCGAAGGAGGCTGGGGAAATACCTGGCCTTGATTTCAATATCAGGGTTGAGCAAAATGTATTAAACACTATCAATCTCGAATATTAACACCTAAAGCCCGGATCAAGAAAGCGCAGGAGCAGAACTTCATGAATCAGCTCCTCGAAAAGAGGATGCACGGCATCTTCCACAGAAATGTGAAGGATTAGTCGGTGTCGCATGAGCTAACGTTTGCCATTCTGAAAAGACCCAGATTGAATTTAGGCACGGAGGGTTGCATTTTGGCGTGTCAAGATGGTATCATTTCCTGTTTTAGCATGCCTTCGTCACACTTTGAGCCAAGACATTCCCGATCATAGCTTCAGAGCGTGTCATGCACACTTGGAGCATCTAGGATACATACTATCTAGTTGCCCAACTCATGCGGAAACGACGCACTTCCAAAGGCACAATGCGGCACTAAAAGTGCTTTATTACCATCTCTGTCACTCTTGCGGCACACTATAGGTCAAATTGCATTTTTTTTTACATTGCTTATTGTAGAGTTTGAAGTAAAGGGTGAAGTTGAGCATGTTTAAAAAATCGATGAACTTTTGCTTTTCTTTTTGCTGAATCTCAAAGGGAAATCATGATATCGATACAAATTTTCTTTTCAAATTGTAGTAAATGCAATGCAGATTAAGGCAAAAATTATTAGGATACCATCAACCCTTAAATTAGGGGTTGAAATAAGGGGTAAGTGGCTAAAAATAAGAAAATTCGTTAAAAAACATTGTAAAGGGTTTTCGTGTGTGGTAAAAACGATTCTAATAACCATTTCCTCAAAATCATCACCTGTATCGATAGTCTCACGCTATCATTCTCCTTTCTCGGGGTGGAAATGGACAGCGAGAATATGAAAACGCGAAATATCGTAAAATATAATTGCAAATGGTTTTCGTGGGTGTTGAATATCATTTCGACAACCATTTCTGCATTATTCTAAATAACACTTTTATAATAATGTCTTCAAAACGCCTTCTTTGAATATACCCTAGAGTGGGGGAAACGAGGAACCATCCACATAGTAGAGAATAATGCAGAAATGGTTGTCGAAATGAGATTCAACCCCCACGAAAACCATTTGCAATTCTATTCTGCGATATTTCGCGTTTTGAGATTCTCGCTGTCCATTTCCACCCCTAGAAAGGAGAATGATAGCGAGAGACCATCTATACTGTTGAGGATTTTGAAGAAATGGTTATTTGAATCGTTTTTACCACCCACGAAAACCGTTTACAATGTTTTTCAACAAATTTTATGATTTTTAGCCACTGACGCCTTAATTCGACCCCTAATTCAGGGGTTAATGGTATCCTACTAATTTTTTCCTTAATCTGCATTACGTTTACTACAATTTAAAAAGAAAATTTGTATCGATGATTTCCCTTTGAGATTCAGCAAAAAGAAAAGCAAAAGTTCATCGATTTTTTCAACATATTTTCCTTCAATCCACGTAACATGAACTTTATTTTTAAAAAAATTTGTTGAGTTATCTCTATTCTTTCTCGTTATATTAGATTTTAAACCAGAAAAATGCAATTTGACCTATAGTGCGGCATTAGACCTAACACCGCTCTGCCAAACGATCCTAGGGAAATAGAGTCAATTGTAGAAAATGAGGAGTGCCGCATATACTGGAACTTCATATTCGCGACAATTGTTTCTGTCATGTACTCGAGGCCTGACATAGTTCTCCTTGACTTCAGGAAACGAACCATGTTTGTTATCGAATTTTCAGCACCAGCCGACAGGAACATCACAGCCAAGGAGAATAAAAAGAAAGAGAGGTATACAGACCAGAATGCACGAGACTTTTTCCGGATCGTTGTATTGAGTACATCGCAGACTGTCACTACCTATCTCACGGTCGTTAGACGTGGTTGCACCTGCAACTATTATTTTATTCTTATTTTAGTTTGTTTATGTGCGTGAAATAATAATTTTGATGATAAACGTATAGGCGCCTACAACAGACTTAGCCTATACTTCAAGTTATTTAACCTTTAGATATTTGATTACCATATATTATTTTCTATCAGATACAATGAGGTTTTACTTACCTTTTTAATAATCAATAAACATTTTGCGAAATGCACTCAACTTCTATTCATTTTCACAGTTTATGTTCATATTGTGCATGTTTATAACTTTAAACCGTTTAATACTGTAAAGCTTTGTGATACACGTTTTATTTTTATTGCGTAAAGCAGCACTGGCAGATACGTTCAATCACTACGTTATCAAAAGCCGCCAGTATTTTGAATGTAGGATATAATATAGGCTTTATCGAAATAAATTGAAACACGTTTTATAATACTCAGATGAAATATATTTAGAAATATGTAAGCTAATATTGAGGAACGTAGAAGGAAAGAAGAAACTCTTGAGAAATGTAATATGTCTATTTCTCACGCCTTGAAAAATTCTAGAGATAAAAATTCAATTTACCAAAATGAGCCGTAGAAGAATTAAGATATCTGGGCTAACTAGGTCAAGCGTATAAACAAACACTTGCAAGTTTTAAACAAGAAAGGTTCGAAATAGACCACCCTCAATTTTAACGTTTACGACAACCACTTAGAATACCGCCAAACGTGTTTGTGATCAAACCTCCGAGGTGCCTTGCCTATGACGTTTTGACACTTCCGGCTACGTAGAAAAAACCAGGTCCTGTTTCCAGCTTCTAAAGTACCCCAAGGAAATTTTCGCTAAACGACTTTGCCACTCAATTCCATTCATGTAAATATAATATTAAATTTGACAACACATATATATAATTTCAATTAGTTCCTTTTCAACGTTAACAGCTTAAACCAAATAAATTAAGTAACATTATTTTATATTAACTTTAAAATTATACTTTTCTTGCAGCACCCTTGAGATTTTGTATTTAATAAAATGATTATTCCGAAAAAGTGATTTAATGAATCTTTCTATTTTATGATGAGAATGGAGTAACGTGTTGCAACACATGCTCAATTTTTAATGCGTAGAGCAGCGCTTGCGGATACGCTTAATGATTACCTAATTGACCAACTCCAATATTTTGAATGTAGGATATAATAGGCTATGTGGGAATACTTTTAAAAACGTCTTATACTAACCAGAGAAAATATATTTGGAAATCTGTAAGCAAATATTTTGGAACGTAGAAAGAAAGTAGAAACTATGAAGAAAATTTTATATACGAGAACTTACGACATTTGCATCGTATATTGGCTGGAAATCTTGGATGTCTCTAGAGCCGGGGATTACTCCAGATTATTTTCCCCTAGGCTTTGGGAATGAACTTAGTCCCCTTGGAGCGATACCTTGGTCTGCATCGGTCATCCTTATTAGCCCTTGTGAAAAGAAAGACCAACTTAAGATCACTTTAAGACCAGTTTCAAACCACGTTTGGTCTTTTTCTGGTCTTTTCCCTTCAGCCTATACCTGCCTCATTTTGAGGGCATTGAAATAGACACCACACTCTCTCTCTCTCTCTCTCTCTCTCTCTCTGAAATAAGGATAGCTGTCTGTATCAACAGATTAGCTATACCTAAAAGTCCTAAAGAACCTGGGCTGATTTATGAGGATTTATGAGATCTAGAGGCTTCAACCAGTTTCCGTTATATTTATGGAACTCTGTCCCTCCCTCCATGGTTATGGTCCTGACTCGTGATGAGCCTAATAATGATGGAATATTGGGGGTTCAAACTGCCGGGACAGGACTATACCTGCCTATACTGTGATCTAAAGTTGGTCTTTCTTTTCACGAGGGAGGGAGAAAATCATCTCACATCCCTTAACAGGGCATTAGACGCTACGGCACTGGACGAGAAGCCAGCCTACTCAAGAATCCCGCGATGGGATGCGAATCAGATCTAGCTGTCCTAAATTTATTGTATTATAGTTTCCAATGCGGACAACTCTTGTACCAGAGAGGACGAGAGCTTCCGTATTGCCGGAAATGCCTCGGATCAACTCTGTAGATATTTTTGCTTAGTTACAGACTTCAGGTAAGCCGCCCCTGCACATTCTTCCATTTTGGCAGCACGGCAGAGAGCGAGCCGAGCGGCTCACCACTAACCACAGAGCAGCGCTGAGCAAACCACCAATCAGCGCCGGCCTGCGTGAACTCACACATAGCAGGCGAGACGACGCGACGCGCTCGGCAACCGACAAGTCACGTTTTCTTTCGCTCAGCAGCAACTGTGCGGAGCGGAACAGTCGCGTATTTTCTCTTGAAATTTTACTTAAACATTCTCAGTTACATAGAGTTGTGTTAAATCACCGAATTAACTAAGTTAAGGTAAGGTTTACTTCTGTCAACTCGAAGCTTAGTATCCTCTTGGATCCTCATGTTCCGTTCAGTATGCTGCTTTGACTATGTTTCGCTTTGGGTTTTAGGACAAAAAAAAGGACTCCCTCCAGTCTCCAACGCCACCAGATTTTTATTTCTTTCGTATTGTTTGCGTTTTGGTAGAATCAGTGATTTCTCGTCTCACGTATTTCGCCTAAAAGCCGCTAGAATGATGAATTCGAATTTTTGTAATTACCTTTGATGCTCGGGGAGAATTCCTTGACGCCATCTTGGCCTCGTGCCACACTGCAATTCTCGCGTTCGCGCTAGAATACTTCCACGTGTAGTGGTTCCTGAAGATCTCAGAATGCAATATTGTTCTTTTTCTGCCATATCTCTTTTCAGGTTGATTATGGATGAATCACGGGCTGTGTTATTAAATTTTGTCGCCCTTGGAGTACCGGCTGAACGAATCATCCCTGGTAGTTTAGTTTCTGATTTTACCGGGTAATTTAATGGATTTTATAATTTGTTCTCTAAAATTGATGACCTGATTTGTTAAGTACTATTGTCTTAAATTATCGTTACGTAAAATCTAGAGGGATCCATGGGCTATCGTTTCCGTATTTCGCTACCGGCTCCCTCCCCTTGCGACATGTAATTTTTCCCTAGCATGGTCCTGACGGCCTGTCAACGTTTTTTGCTCCCCCTCATAATTTCATTGAATAAATTGTTCGTCCCATTTCAGATTAGATCCCAAGTATTTATTCACGAGTAAGAGGTATATTCTGCACCCTGAATTTTTCAGTAGGCTGACCCATCTCCTCTAACCATCTTTCTTGAAGGGCTGAAGGTAGCCCTGGCAGAAAACCTTACCTACGCCCATACCGCTGAATTTTTAAGTGGTTAGCGCATGTTCGCCTGGTATTTGGAAATTTGAGATAAATGGCGTGGTCAAGTTAAAATAAGTTTCAATAGAAATTTATCATTACAATGCATCTCCAAAACAACGACGGTACAATTTCACACCCAGTACTACTTTTACATCACTTATCTTAGCTTCTCCATATAGTTCAATAGTAGGTATTTACTGATTTGATTCCTAAATTATGCGATGTGCATGTTTATTGAATGGATCACAATATACCACTTCTTTGAAAGGAAATCTAACGAGATATAAGTACTTGTGATGCGAACAAATGGTCTCAAATTCTTCTTCTTCATCATTTTGTACTCAGCTTTAAAAAAAAATTTTAGTTAACTTAGAAATTTCCTGTCATGCCAATCCATCACCAAAACATTAAGCGTTAAATAAAAAAATGTTTTCGTGAATTGTCCGACAGTACATGAAGCTTGAAACCGAGTTGATTCAGTAGCAATTTTTCTCGTAAATGAAATAAAACCTACGCTTAAACTTATGCGGTGCTTACGGCTATATTATTTTTGGTGATTTTGTAGACTCGGATACGGTGTAAGTTTCCCCAATTATTACTCGCAAAAAATGGTTGTGTAAATTTCCTTATTCTTTGAAAATTAAATGTATTAAGGCTCAACACTTGCGATGAATAGGTTAAATTCCATAAATATTGCATCTCCAAAGCAGCAGAAGAAAAATAAACAGAACTGGCGCGATATTCAAAATAGAAGAATTATTCCAACAGACATAGGAGTTTATTTCGGAATTTTTTTAGTAATTATTTTACTTTTAATGTATTTTTCCTTCTTTTAGTGTTGTTATAAAAATATATTTTTTATTAAGATACATTCGTCATGGTTTTTAATAATTTATTACAACTTTATAAAAATTATCACTCTTTGATCCGTTGGAAGAACTTTTCTATTTTGAATATCGCGCCAGTTCTGTTTTTTTTTGCTGCTTTTGAAATGCAATATTTAAGAAATTTAACCTATTTATCGCAAGTGTTGACAATTCGCAGGGACTTTCAGCCTCAAATATGTATGTGAGCTTCCAAGAGGAAAAAAAATGCCCCCCGATAATGATTCGTTGCGCTAGCATTTGGAATTCACTTTTTCAGGTGAGTTTTCTAGGTTACATGACTTCCTATATGAGCCTTAACACACCCGCATTCAATCGATTTAGATAACAGAAGAAATTCTAATTTCTTATTATTTGGAATTATTTTCCAAACCATCTTAAAGAAAAAAGGAAATTCCAAAATTCGTTGATGTCAAAATTGATTTCTTTAAACTATTAATGGTAGAGGAAAGTGTTCGATACAAAATAGTTGTACTGTAATTATTGACTACATAAAAAAATATTTTATGAAACAAATGTGTAATTTATTGGGATCCACATTTTTTTCACGATATTTTTCTCTTAAATGAATTGGAAAATTAGAAATTGGCAGCTCTTTCGAGTTTGGTGAAATTGAGTGAATTTACAGACAACTTCGAAGATGACCCTATTTTTTACTTTTTGGCATACGTGCATGGTAAATATTTTTCCTAAATCTACTCTCTGAAACGAATAAATTCAGCCATTGAACTTCAAAATTGGTTACGATTTTCTGTTTTTAAGTCTGCTTGAAATAAAAAAAAATATTAACGAAAAAATCAGAGTTAAAAAAAAAATTTTGCGTAAAGTTCTGATTCGAAAAATTTAATAATTTGTGTTTGGGATTTTTTTGACACGTACTATTAGGAAAACAATCGACAGCGAAATTGCGGACCAGGTTTAGAACCCGATAAAAAAAAACATATTTAGAATCACCCATAATTATTGTTAATGCTTAACTCTATATTTAAATTCATAGCCAAATAGCTTTTGATAAATAACTTAATTTCATAACTCTATTTGTGTTTGTGTTTAGTGCTTTATTTCTCTATCATGTAATATTTCCGGAGATCATTTGAACGTTGGATTGCAGCAGATATCCCAGGCAAGAGAAACATTTTCTACTCTGAACGTTGGTTGGAGACGATAGTGCGCAAGCATCCTGTCAAGCTCATTGCTGGCCTTTTTTCAATTCGTACAGTAAGCGCAGTAACTAGTGAGCAGTACTAAGTGTTATCAACATTACTTAGGGTACCTTTTCATTGGGAAAAATGTCATACTACAAATCATTTTTCCCACACATTTAACTTCTGCAGCACTGGAAAATGATACCCATTTCACTTATTTATCAAAGAGACTGTCAGTGAAATAACACTATTCCAATTTTTTCTCTACTTTCGAACCCGGAAAGGTCTTTGTATGACGAAATTTTTCCGTATCAGAAGAAAACCCCTCTTTCTGGCATTGCAACAAAAAATGCTTATACACTAGAGGACTCCTGTCAAAAAAATTAATGTTGAAAAACTTTTAATTCATTGTTCTGTTTATGAGGCACATTACAACTCTGATGTAACGGAAAGAAGAATTTATTTTAATAGTGTTAGTTTCTTATTTTATATAATTTTTATAGAACATTCTGAATGGAAGAAACAGGTTCTACGATGGTATATGTCTGGCTGTCTTATCGTCGCGTATGTCGTTGTCGTTGCCGTTGTCGTCGTTGTCATCGTTGCCGATGTCGTTGACGTTTCCATTGTCTGTATACCGGATAACT
Source organism: Andricus curvator (assembly GCA_932195095.1). Taxonomy (NCBI): domain Eukaryota; kingdom Metazoa; phylum Arthropoda; class Insecta; order Hymenoptera; family Cynipidae; genus Andricus; species Andricus curvator. Next base: position 2,896 of record CAKNYM010015696.1, on the reverse strand, counting down.
TTTGAGACTGATCGGATTGGATTGTGCTTTTGCACACGTTTTAAGGGACCAAAAATTAAGGTCGAGTTCGTTAACTAGCCTTTTGTGGCCAACGGCTCTGGTTTTAAACACCAAAAAGAAATACTTTAAAAAATGTTATTTTGCGGTCAAACTGTGCAAGATACGAAAGAAATAAATAGACAAAAATTGTTCACCCAAAAAAGTGCTACAAATTTTTAGTAAAATATTCTTAGATACGATGCGCCGTTTTTGTTTATTTCGCAAAAAATAACACTAAGAATAAAAAGCATTAAGTCTTTGGAAAAAGACATAATACACGAAAGAAATGAAAAGACAAAAGTTGTTCAACCAAAAAAGATCTACAAATTTGTTGTTATTCCTTTTTTGATAGGATGCAAGGTGCAATAAAATTTTAATTAAAAAATATTTCGACTATATTATATCTACAATTTTGCTTCAAAACACGTTACGCTATACGCGTATTTTTTTTTTAAATCGCAAAAAATAATATTGAAAATGAATAAATTAAATTTATGAAAAAACATCACAAAATGCAATGAAATGTATAAAAACAAAATTGTTCGCCTATATTAGATCTAAGCATTTGCTTTTGAATTTTGTTGGTAGGATGCGCACATTTTTCAATTATAAAAACAAGACAATGTAAATACGTCTGTTTCAACATTAGTTCATATTATGAATCGTAGCAATATAAATTTATAGATATGATGCATTTTTCAAAATAGCTGCGAATAAAGATAAATGCAAAAAAAGGAACAAATAATAAAGTAATCATAACAAAAAAAATTTGTACGCTACCTTGAAATATCTGAATGAACAGTTCCGGACCGACGTACCGAAATTACTATAATATACATTTATTATAATAGAGTTTATTATCATGTAGAAAAGTTCGCGTTTTGGACCAATTTTAATCGAGTGCGAAGCACCAGATACGTGATTAGAATGTGTTCGTTAAAGCCGAAAGAGTTTCAACAAAATAGAATTTACAATCACCAAATTGCAGTTTTCGATAGTTTGACCTTTAATTTTAAAAGGTATTTGCACAAATGTGGGTGAAGTTCAAAGGGCAAGCGCGTAGGGTGAGTTAAATACATTATTTATCAAGCGCGAAGCGCGAGTTCCAACACATGCACGCCCTAGACGCGCCCATAATTTCGAGAGCCAAACCCGGGCCGGACTAGACTTTTATGACAATAAAAAAAATATTTGAACAGTGTTCAATACTTATCTTGTATAATTTTAAACACCCTGAAAATTTTCGAAAATGGTGAAAAAATTTGGCTGATTGATACTCAGAAATTGTTATGTTATGGAAGTAATAATTTACACCTATAAAATGGAAGCTCTCAACATTATGAGCAATTTTGAATTAATTGCCGTTATTGAACTAAAAAATTTGAAATTTCGAACTTTTATATATTGAACAGTTCAAAGATTTTTGGTTAAAAAATATAAATCCACATTATTATTCTTAATGCTCTAAATTGAAGTATGAATCAATAAAATTCTGAATGTTGTACATTATATTGTTTAGAAGTAATTTAAGTTAGAAACATAAAAAAATGAAATGATTTTGAATTTTGTTTAAATCTTAACACTTTTGAAATTAGAAGTTAAATTATATGTATTTGATGTCGTTTATAGGTTTTCTACATATTTGAAACAATTCAATTTCGAATTGTTGAGTTATGCATATATTTTATTTATAATTGCTCATTTCAAATAAACAGTAAAATATTTCTAAATATTGAAAAAATGTCCTTCTAATTAAAAAAAAATTTTAAATTGTATGGCTCAAAAATGGAATATTTTAGACTAAAACAATATTTGAACATATGATTAAAAATTGAATAAAAGCGTTCAATTTTGTATGTATTAATTTGAAATGATTTGAAAATTAAAAATAGTTTATAAAGTTTTAGTCTTAGTGAGACGTTTACTTTTGTTTAACTACTAAGGCTTTGGAATTGAAACAGTTCAACTTTTAACGTTCGAATCTGTAAATTTTTTAGTTCTAAGCAGATTCAGAATCGCCTTGTAAGATGAATCATTGTGTAATTTTAAATTATCGAACGACTGTTCATCAGTTTAAAAAAATATTAATTAATTTATATTTACAGTTAATCAACTGCTTTCAATTGTTCTATAATCATTCAGGTCATTAAAACTGCATTTAAAAATTCTTTAAATTCACAATCACGCATTGTAAGCTGATTGATTTCATAATTGAAGAAAGTTAGCAATTAAACTTAACATTTCAAAAAAGTTAAAATCTAAATTATTTAAAATTACATTCCTATTATGTGATATGAAATTTAGGACATTTCAAATAGCCTGACAGATTTTTCTTCTAAAAGTTTGTAAAAATCCCGGTCAAAAATCAATTTACTGTCATTTCCTGGTTTTTAACTGTCTCAAAATTTCCCGTTTTTGCCAGGTCCAGAGGCCAACCTTTTTAAAATTATTAACTTCAGGGAAAAAACTTCAAAGTGCGAAAAGGTAAAAAAAAATGCATTTTTCTAATAAATTGTATTCATACTTTTGTGAACATTGAAGTATTTATTTGTTCTGCGAAATTATTAATTAGAAGTTTTTTTTCTTTAAATTTCACTTTTATGTTAGTATTTATCTAAGTATGTATGTATATTTAATCTCTCCCTTTTACGGGTTTGAGGGCCTCCGCTCCCTGTACATATATTTAAATTCCATCCTTAATCTAACTTAACCGCTGCTTATATTCTAATGCTTCGCCTTGCTTAAAATAACAGTACTCTTACTACTAATAATTCTTAAACTTTAAAATGAGCGATATTCCAGGGCTTCCATTTCCTCTTACCATAAAATACATTTTCAACGATTTCAAAGGTTTACT
>CAKNYM010015690.1:0-10323 GCA_932195095.1 Andricus curvator | reverse complement strand
TTTACATGCCACCCAGCGCCACCTACAACTCAGCTTACGCTAAGAAGCAGTGTGAACTAACCGAAATACACGGGCGATGCATAGGGCTGGAATATACTTATATGTTCTTGAAGTTCTGTACGTTCAAATGAAGGAAGTTTGTTATTGATGACTTTGTAAACAAGTAAAAGTGCTCAAATGTTTTTTTCATTTTTATTGGAATATTTTGATATTTTAACATGTAGTTGGAACGATATTTATGAATGAAATAGAATTGGGGAAAATATTTCGATCATTTAAACCTTTAGAATTTCAATTACATGATTATATCGGAACGTGAGAAATTATATGAGAATATTTGAGAACACTTAAGAATATTGTGGAAACCTTTAGAATACTTTAGAATATTTCATAATATATTTGAAAGCAAGTCACTGAATATTGTTTTTTTTTAATCTGCCTAGCGGCAACACTTGCACCCTTTAATTAAAATTTTAACCTAATAGTTGAATATTTAACCAAAAAAGTCAATAAGTCACCAAGAAGGTTAATGTTCTACCAAAAAGGACGAAGTTCCAACAAAATACAGAAATTTTCAAACGAATATTTGAATTTTCAACTGATGTAGATGAATGTTAAAAAAAACATGATGCAGTTAAATTTTCACATAAAAAATTAATCGTCAATTAAAAAAACTAATTGTGAACCAAAAAGATTAATTTTCTGCCAAAAAAAAAAAATAATTTTTAATACAATACATGAATTTTCAACCAAATAGTTGAATTTTAAAGTGAAGAAGTTGGAATACTTTAATTCAATGAAACCTGATTTTTTTCAAGAAACAGGCTAAAAATAAAATTCTGTTTTTTGTATCTGTACTTTGGAACCTGTTAATATTACGAAAACATATTTCAGAGCTGAAAAATTTTTTTTGTTTCACGCAAAATTTAGTCCCCTGTAATTAATCCTGTTAGAGTTTTTTCATAGCATTTTTCTGAAGAGTCATAACTTTTGACCTATGAAGGTTAAAAAATTATATTTTTACCAGTTTATTCCAAATTTTCTGCACTACACATTTTTTCCTAGCGTCATTAACGTAAATTTAGCCACAAACGAAGTATTTTGACAATAATAAGACTAGTAATTTGCCCTGAAAGAAGGTCAAAAGCCGTAAGCTTTGGGAGGCTATAACTCATGACTTCTTGGGGCATAGGTTATTGCTTTTGTAGAGGTTCCAAAGTACATATTGAAAATTCAGAATTCGATTTTTTGGCAAATTTAATTTTTCTCTAAAATGAAATGTGAAGCGTCAGTCTACGCAAACACGATTCTTGTGACTTTTTTTACAAAGTTTCCGGAGCGCTTTATAGTCATTTCTAGCAAGTTTGGCATTTTTAATTTCTAAACTTTTTGAAATTTCTTAACGTATTTAGAATTCTTCTGAAACCTCTCACGGTGAGCCTTAACCAACATTAACCTAAAAAACACATTACGAAAAGTTTTTTTTGCGGAATATTATTCTTACATAGTATGCGCATCTTTTGCGCAAATAACGCAATTAATCGTGGGATCGCTATTTTCAAAATAAAAATTTTTGATTATCAACAATAAGAAAAAAATTTTAATAAAAAACTATTCTTACTCGGGTATTCTCAAAAATTAAATATAGTCAGAAAAGTTCTACAAAACTTGTTCTAAAATTATAGCTGTTGATTTTTTACAAAGGGTCATATATTCCTTTTTTGCCAAAGGTTATTGAAAAGTTATATTACTGGACTTTTTTTTTTGCAGAATTTTCTCCTGGAATGCTGTAATAATATTTTTTTTGATACGCAATTAAGAAAATTGTGGAAGCGTATCTTTCAAAAAACAATTTCCAGTCTTATCTTTTGTATTCATTTTTAAATATAATAGGCTTTTTTTGCTTAAAAGTTTAAAAGCTGAGTAAAACATTATTATGAAATTTTGTTCCAAAATGTAAAGTGTATAATCTACAGAGGTTTTTGTATATTTGAAAAAAAAATTGGAATACAGAAAAAGTTGTTGAAACATTTTGTTAATCACCGGTTAATCTCAGATTGTGGTTAAATCAAGCTGGTATGATTTCTAAAATAAAAAATAAAATAAAACAAGCTTAAAATTTAAAAAAAAGAGCTCACATTTGTAAGAAAAATTTTATACAGCTTTTGATTGTAATTACAAAAACTGTCGAATTCAACCAAAAAAGAAGAATTTTCAACAAAATAGTTGACTTCCTAATCGAAAAGAATACTTTTCATCAAAATTGTTTAATTTTCCACAATGTAATTTTCTACCAAAGAAGAAAATACAAAAAAAAAATACATGAAATTTCAAACAAACGGTTTAATTTTTAACGAAGAAGTTTAACAAAAACATGAATTTTCAAACAAAGAGATGAATTTTCAACTAAAATTATGAATAAAATGAAAAACTTTCATAAAAATAGTTGACTTTTCAACCAAAAGCAATGAATTTTCCAACAAAAATCATAAATTTCTAACACAGAAAGATTAAGCAGTTAAGAAAGAAAAAAATGTTAACCAAATTTTTGAATATTCAAGTCAAAAAGAGGAACTTTTAACCCAAAACATGAGTATTCAACAAAAAAGTTAATTTTCAACCAAAAGATTAATTTTCAACCATATCGTTGAATTTCAAAGCAAAAAGGATGACTTTTTAACATAATTATTAAAGAATTAATTTAAAACACAACAACAAATTTGAAACATATTTCGTTACATTTTCACCAAAATATTTCAATTTTAAAACAAAAAGATGAATTTTTAAACAAGAATCTTAATTTTTCTAGAAAAAAACGAAATTTTAAGACAAATTTTCAGCAAAAAATACATAGTTGAATTTCAAATTAAAAAAATTAATTTTTAATTTTAAAAAACGAACTGCCAAGAATATAGTTTAATGTTCAAAAAATATATTTTGAACTAAACTCAAGAATCTTCTAACAGATAAATGAATTTTCAACAAGCTAGTTGGATTTTCAACCTTGTAGTTGAACTTCAAAGTAAAAAATCTGCCAGCTGCGAGCTACGCGCTCGGTCTTTGTATTTCCCCTACATTTGTGCACAGACCTTTTCAAATTAAATGTCAAATCATCGACAAATCTAATTTGGTGATTTTGAATTCTCTTTTGTTAAAGCATTGATTGAAGTTTTTGATTTCTTATTCAGATATTACAAAATGAAGTACAAATTTTATTTAGCATGATTACTTTAATATTTGTTCATGATTTTGCATTTAATTTTATCCTCAGCTAACGTGAAAATTTTATTTTATTTCAATAAATGTATATTAATACAATTCATAATATCTATTGATATTAAAACATACGTATTTTCCTTAATTTGTTTATGTTCAATACTATTTTTTACGATTTGAACCAAAAATATGCATCCTAGCGTAAAGTGGTTCTAAGAAAATTTTTAAATGTAATTTAGGCGAAAAATTTGGTTATATAAAATATTATTGTAGCCTGTATCGTTTTTCCAAAAAGTTAATTTTGTTATTTGAAATGTATTTAAATGTATGTTTAATGTGTTAAAGGTTATAGAAAATTTGTAGATCTTTTTTGGTTGAACAAGTTTTGTCTATTCATATTTTTTCGTACCTTGCGTCGTTTTTCCAAAAAATTTTTCTTTATTGTTAATGTTATTTTTCACGTTTGAAACAAAAATTACGCATCATATCAAAAAATTATTATTAAAAAATTGGTAGCTCTTTTCCGAGTGAAGAACTTCTGTCAATTGATTTTTTTCGTGAATTGTGTCGTTTGTCCAATTGAATTTTTGATTTTTCAAGAAAATTAAAAAAAGTCTCATAACAATATTGTAGGATGTTTAGAAAGAAACATTTTTTTCTTGACTTTTTTGATATCGTGCGTTGTTTGGCTTAAAATGTTCATTATCGTTTGTTTTTTGGAATTTTGTAAATGCTATAATTTCGGTAATTTTTCTTCTATCAAAAAAAGTCATAAGAATATTTTCTTCGCTTCTTTGGGTACTATTAACATCCTTCCATATAATTTATAAATATTGAAAAAAAATGTTCTCAAAAATTTTCAAAATGTGCTCACTTTTTGAATTTTTATCCAGAATGGCTGGCTAACGAACCTGGCCTTCATTTTAGGACACTTAAGGAGTATACCAAAGCCCAATCCAAGAAGTTAATTCTTTTGAAAGTTATCGTGCTAGCAAACTAAAAATCTACAGACTAACACACAGACAGACAAACGGACAGACATTGTGTAAAAACCTGTTTTTGGGTTCAGGGGGTCTCAAAACGTGGACATTTGACAAAAACGGGGGGGGGGGGGTCAAATTATACACAAATCTAATACCTTCTCATTATAGGATGAGAATGTAAAAAAATAAAAAAAAGTAGTCCGCCTTGAATTCTCAACGAAGAAGATTAATGTTCTACCAACAAAGACGAATTTTCAGCAACTTGCCTGGTAGTTGATTTTGTAGGGGATAAGCGAATATATCCTCTGAATCAGAATTATAATTTCCTCTGATTGAATTATCATTATGTGGAGGGCTTGCTGATCGACTGTGTTCGTTTTCTTCAACGTGATGATTTAAAGGTGAACCCTGTGAACCTGATTCTGTAAGAAGAAATTTAAATTGGTAAATTCTAAACCTTATTAAAGGAATTACGTAAAAATACAATAAAAACAGTGTAATACGCTGTATATGGCTCTGATTCAGGGTGGTAAAAAACTTAATTTTTAAAATTCTCTGATTTTTGCCCGAACATTGATATTCAAAGACCAGTATTGTAATCTAGTAACATTGTTAACATAGAATCTTTTATAAACATATGAAAACAATAAAATTTCAGATCAAAATTCAAAATTTACACATTTATTTCCACCAAAAATGATGACTTTTTAACAAAAGTTGCATTTTTTACCAAAAACCATGACTTCAACAAACTACTTGAATTTTGAACAAAATAGTTACATTTTCTAAAATTTTATACCATAATAAAAAAAGATTTTCAAACAAAGAAATGAAGTTTCAACTGAAATGTTAAATCTACAAGAAAAAGAATTATTTTTTAGCAAAGTGGTCTAATTTTCAACTATTTTTTTTTTTAATTAGTTAAATTTCGCACTATGGAGGATAAATTTTCAACGAGTAAAGTAATAGTAGACATTTATAACAAAGCAAAATTTGATTTTGAAAAAGAAAACAGCATTTTTGTCCAAAAATTATCTCAATTTCTACTAAAACAAATAAACTTTTAGACCAAAAAGACGAATTGCCGACAAAATAGTTGAATTGTCAACCAAGAAATATTTCGGTTGAATTTTGAACAATAAAATACGAGTTTCCAATTGAAAGTTAATTTTTTACCAAAATAGATGAATTTTCTGACAAAAAAAAACAGTTTTCCACAAAGCAGTTGAATTATCAGATAAAAAGGATGACGTTTGAACAAAATTGTTGAATTTTTAACAAAATATGAGTAATACATTTTTTAACTAAAAATATAATTTTTAGGAGAAAACTCCATTTTTAAAATTGTCTAAATTTCTGACCAATTGTTCATTTTCGTTTACAATTAATATTCAAAGACCAGAATTCCGATCTTGTGAGATTTTTAACAGAATCTTTCACATTCAGAATAAAACGATTTCAAATAAAAATTTAAGAATGTCCAATTTACTTTACTTTAATTTTCAACCTGAAACATGAATTATCAACGAACTATCTAACGAAAAAGACGGATTACTAAAAAATACTGGGATTACTCCATGTTAGTTATTATTATTATTATTAGTTATTTACTACAAGAAACTATCCACCTAGAAACACTACCCGAATCGGGTAGTGTCACGCCTACCCTGAAAGGGAAATGGCTTAATGGTATACTACTAATGCTATACTCCATGTTACTTGAATTAATCCGCCTTGCATGTGCATTACTCCAGTTGAAAAACTAAATTTTCAATTAGAAAGCAACAATTTTTCAAAAAAAGATATTTTGCAAAAAAAAAAAAAATTTCAGAATTTTTAAATTTTCTACAAGAAAGACTAATTTTCGACAACAAAAGGTAATTTTCAACCATCTAGTTGAATTTTCTTCCACACAGTAGCTTAATTTTCAACCAATAAATTAGTTTCCCACCAAATTGTTGAATTTTTAACCAAATACTTGAATTTTCAACCAAAAACAAATTTTTCAACTGAAAATTTTAATTCTCTAACAAAAAAGCCATTAATATTCAAGCACATAGTTAATATTTTTACTAAAGGAGATTAAATTATAATCTAAATTGGAATAGTTACATTTTCAATTAAATAAAATAGTTTTCAAGCAAAAAACAAGAACGAATTTTCAACAAGAAATATAAGTTTTCAAGCACGAAGATTATTTCTTGTTCCAATAAAGACAAATTTCGTACAAAATTCATGAATTTTCAAATAATAAGACGACTTTTCAACTAAACAGGATCAACTTTCTGACAAAAAATGGAATAGTTTTATTTTCTGTTGAGAAAATTTGTTTTCAAAAAAACAAAAAAAATTGTTCAACAGAATAGTTATAAACTGTTTGCAATACATATGTAAATTACTCCGAGGTACCTGGATTACAAATGGATTACAAGTAGATGTCTTCGGATTATTAGGATTACCAGGATTACTCCCAATTACTCAAATTAAACCGGATTAGAAGATCAATGTCCAGATAAAAGTTAATTTTTCAACCATAAAACAATCATTTTTCAACAAAATAGTTGAATTTTTAAATAAAAAAGATAAATTTTCAACAAAAAATGAAATAGTTACATATTTGATTTAAAAATTAATGTTTAAGAAAGGAGTTGAATCGACCCTCAGTTAAAATAATATTTGGATGTTGATGGTAAAATTGGCTTTAGGGTCACAAAAAAATTAAAATCAATTTATCATTGAGTCAGACGTTTTGGCTTCGATTATGGTTTCTCATCAGTGATTCATTTCTGAAATATGGTACAAAAAAATTTTTGTTGATTTTTGGAAGTATATAATTTTATAGTAAAAAAAAATTTTGTTGTAGCAGAAATTAATTTTGTTGGAGATGTAAATGAAGATAACAAAACTATTTGCGTTGATCAAAGAATTAATGGTTATGAAGATGTAAATGAAGACAAAAATTCTTTTTATAACCCGAAACCTAAAGTTATTTGGACATGGTTAAATCATAAGAATAATACAAATTTAAAAAATTTACAGAAGTTATCAAAATTTGTCGGTCTAATCAATAGGAGGAAAAACTCGCCTTACAAATTCATAAGAAGGAGGTTGAAATTAGTGAATAAGATCATTCAACACTTTTAAAAATACTAATTAGATCACTGAAAACTTATAAAAAACTTTACTTTATGCCGGTTTCTAAAAAACGTAAACGCAAAAAGTAAAGTTTTTTTAAGAGTGTTCAGTGATCTTATTAGTATTTTCAAAAGTGTAGTTGTAGTTGCAGTTGAATTCTCTACGAAAGTAGTTGACTTTTTGATACAAAATATTACTTTTTCACCAAATTGTTGAATTTTTAATCAAACTGGATTACTTCAGATTCGAACTGGATTACGCCAGATTTTATGTTGATTATATTGAATCATAAGTGAACTATTGAAATTACAAGTGGATTATTACGTATTAGATGTGGATTATGAGGAGTACTGGGATGACTCCGAATTAATTGAATTAAGCCGGATTATAAATGTATTACACCGGATTACCAGTTGGGATAACCGAGCGGTCCAGCGGAATAGCTCCAGTTTCAGTTAAAAATCAATTTTTACAAAAAAGAAAACAACGATTTTTTAACAAAATAGCTAAATTTTCCACCAAAGAGATGAATTGTCAACAAGACATTTGATTTTCCAACCAAAAAAGACATATGAAAAAAATGGTTTAATTATTGACAAGGTAGAATTATTTACAATTCAATAGTTCAATTTTCAACCAAAAATATGAATTTTTAACCGATCAAAACTATTTTTCGACAGAATTCATAAAGTACCAACTAAATAGTTTAATTTTTAATTAAAGAATAAATCAAGGAATCTGTATTATCATTAGAGAATAACAGAAATTTTTAACGTCTTTTTCAGACTAGATGGAGCTATGAATTGAACATTATTTTAATTAATTTTTTTCTTTTTTTTTTTCTTTCCTTGAAAAATTTTATTGGTACCATCTAGCATAATAATGCATGTATTTGGGAAAATAGTTTCTTCTCTCGATCTCTCTAGTAGCTCAATGGGAAAGCATATAATTAAGAACTTAAACAACGGTAAAGCTGCTGGTGTAGACAGTATTAGCGCTGAAATGCTTAAATACGGTGGCAAATACATACCTCACAGGTTGTGCGAATTGATAAATTTATGTATCGAGATGGGAGAAGTCCCAGACGATTGGAGAAAAGCGATTATCGTACCAATATACAAAAGAAAGGGAGATAAAAACAACTGCAGTAATTACAGAGGTATCAGCTTACTAAGTACCGTAAGTAAAATATACTCAAAAATACTTTTTTATAGGGTAATGAAAATTACAGAAGAAAAGATATGGGAAGTCCAAAGCGGATTTGTGACACGAAGATCATGTACGGATCAAATATTTAGCTTAAGACAGATCACAGAAAAAAGCTTGAGAGTAGGAAAGAAAGTTTTCTGTGCATTTGTTGACCTAGAAAAAGCATTTGACAAGGTAAATAGAAGTAAACTTTGATAAATCCTTAAAGAGTACGGAGTCAATGGATGGCTCTTACAAGCAATAAAAACAATATATACAGGCAGTAAAGCGAGTGTAAGGGTAAATGGGAAACTTAGTGACTGGTTCGACATTATGCAAGGCGTGAAACAAGGATGCGTTATGTCCTCATGGCTATTTATCATAATTATGGACAAGTGTCTAAGAATGGCCCTCTTCGACGAAGAAGGTGTAGATCTCGAAACAGTGAAGGTACGTGGGTTAGCTTTCGCAGATGACAAGATTGTTATGGCGCAATCAATCGAGGACTTGCAAAGGATGTTCAATAAACTTAATACAAGCATGAAGAACATGGACCTCAAAATTAACGTAAACAAAACAAAAATCATTGTGTTTGAAGAAAAAGTGATAGAACAATGTGCAACATTGTCCTAAATGATGAGAGATTAGAACAATTTGACAAGTACGTATATCTGGGTAGCCTATTCACTAGCGACGGAAAAATAGGTGGGGAGTTAGATAGGCACATAAATAATGGTAAGCAGGTTATCGGTAGAGCAGGGTCCATTCTCAGAAATAAAAACATATCAAAAAAAGCTAGAATGGCCATACATAATTGTATATTCGTACCAGCGGTACTATACGGTAGCCAGTCATGGGCCTGTCAAGAAAAGGACAGGAGTAAAATTAACGCGATTGGCATGAAACCTCTGCGCACAATATGCGGTAAAACACGGATGGACAAAGTCCGGAACGAGTTAATCCTCAAAGAATGTGGTACAGGAGAGACACTAGTCGACATATGGGAAAGAAATCAGTTAAGATGGTTCGGACACCTTGAAGGAATGAAAGATGAACGAGTGACCGAACAAGTGTATGAAGGTAAAGTAAATCGCAGAATGCCCAGAGGTAGACTGCCGAAAGAATGGTTAGAATCTGTGAATGAGACAATAATGCGAAAATATATTAGAAGCCATAGAAACACAAGAGCTTGCATGAAAAAATGCATGGACGTAAATGAAGCTAGAGTATGTATTCCAGAACAGAAAAGTGTGGCGACAAATAGTTTGTAAGCAGAGTGACAATAGAGTGAATGACGCCTGAAACAAAGACCTTGGATACTAATTGGCCCAAGCGGGGAACCACACATAACAATTTTGTGAGGCTCCTCACTTGGGGTGATCGCTAGAGAGATTAATCAGCAACCTGGGTCGGTGCAGTGTCACGCCTACCCCGAAAGAGAAATTGCCTAATGGTATAATAATAATAATAATAAAAATAAAAATAAAATAATAATAAAATAATAAAAATATAGTGATATATAAAAAATAGTGAGATGCATAAAAGAGCTTATGCTCTTGTGGCGGACAAGATTTGTCATAACATCTGACAAAAGACAAGTGACTACAAGCTATATCACATATGAGACCGGGGTCTTTCAAAGAGACTCTCTCAGTCCAAAACTTTTCTGCATCTCCCTCTTGCCTCTATCTATTGTGCTCAGAGGAAAAAGCTCTGGATACCTATGTTGCTCGCCGAACAAAAGAGAATATAAGGTCAACCACCTTTTATACATGGACGACCTTAAACTCTTCTCTTCCTC
>CAKNYM010015689.1:0-10013 GCA_932195095.1 Andricus curvator | reverse complement strand
GAAGATTTGAAAATTCTATGTACGGTTATTAGTAGTACGCAAAATGACGAACAAAATATTCTTATGACTTTTCGTGATAAAAAAAAAATTACTGGAGTTATAGCATTTTCAAAATTCCAAAAAACAAACGAAAATGAACATTTTAAGCCGAAAAACGCACGATATGAAAAAAAGTCAAGAGAAGAAAAATGTTGATTCCTGAACACCCTATAATATTTTCATAACAACTTTTTGAATTTTTTGAAAAATAAAAAATTCAAATTTTGATCGCACAAAAAATTAATGAAAAATCAAAAAAGCCATTTTGCTGTCAAACTATGCAAGATACCAGAAAAGATCATCATACCAAAATTGTGCACCTAAAAAAGATCTACAAATTTCTTATTATTCACCTTTTGATATGACGCGTAGTTTTTGTTTTATTCGTAAAAAACAGCATTGAAAATAGAAAAATCAAATTTTCAGACGAATATTACCAGCTACGAAAAAAATGACCAAAACAAAATTTGTTCAGCCAAGGAAGAGGTACAAATTTCTTGTAACTCACGTTTCGATAGGATGCGTGGTTTTTTTTTATTCGTGAAAATAACATTGACAGTAAAAAAAATCAAATTTTTGAAAAAACAATGCAAGGTACGAAAACATATAAATGAACACAAATTGTGCATTCAAAAAAGACTTACAAACCCGTAATCTATTTTTGTGGTAAGAATATATTGAAAATGAAAAAATTAACTTTTTTGATAAACGGAACAAGCTAAAATAAAATGTTAACTAATAAAATTTGTCGCCTGAATTATATCATTACTTTTCATTTGAAATCAAAATCAAATTTAGTAATTTGTATATGAAGAACATATAACACGAAACACAAAGTGCGCGTTCTGTGTATTTACCAAATCGCACGCCGTAAGTGCGCTCAAACTTTTTTGTTTCTATCATACGGTTCAAGCGATTTTCAAATCAAATATCGAGCGCGAGGCGCGAGTGTCTGGATGAGAATGTGTTCCTTAAGGTCGATAGAACCTTGAGTAAATAAAGTTCCTTTTCAGTCTAAAATAAAAACAAATTTAACAATCACTTAATATGTAGAGGTTTTAATAATTTTATAATATTTGCAAACAAAACTTTTTCTTTTCATCGAAGTCGAACACGAAGATCAAAAATCTAGAGGAGCCGAGCGTAAAGCGCGATGTAAATACGCCCGAGCGCGTAGCGCGAGGTGAATACATAATCGAGCGCGAAGCGCGAGATAAATATATGATCGAGCGCGAAGCGCGAGATCCAACAGTCGCGCGCCCTAGGCGCGCTCAAACTTGCGAGCGCAGCGAGCCGCGCGCGAAGCGCGCCATGAGAATGTGCCCGCGAAGCGGGCAGATTTTTTTAACTTGAGACATCGAAATATCTAAAAAAAATACGCATCCTATGAAAAAAATATCCTTAATAACAACTTTTTATTTTCGAGGGGGAAAAGCGATTTTTAAAAAATTTACCAACGGCCAAACCACGCTGAAAAAACCAGTTCTCGTCAGATCACTGAAGTTAAGCAGCGTTGGGCGCGGTTAGTACTTGGATGGGTGACCATTCGAGAATACTGCGTGCTGTTGGCATATCGTGGGTGTGGTGAGCCCAACTTGTAGTTATTTACTACAAGAAACTATCCACCTAGAAACAATACCCAAATCGGGTAGTGCCACGCCTACCCTGAAAGGGAAATGGCTTAATGGTATACTACTACTACTACTACCCCACCCCGTCCCCCCAGGAGGGGGGTGGGGAATCGAAAAATCGAAAAAAAAAAATCACGAATCGAAAAAAATTTTTTGAATACAACTTACGTATTTCATGAAGGAGAATCTGAATCTGTGATAAAAAATTGGGGTTCCCATTTTAAATCACAAAGTTACTCCCACTCCTGCCTCCTGGGGGGTGGGGTGGGGTAAATTTTTTAAAAATCGCTTTTCCCCCTAGAAAATGAAAAGTTTTTATGAGGGATATTTTTTTCATAGGATGCGTATTTTTTGAGATATTTCGATGTCTCAAGTTAAAAAAACACCCAGTATATAAGCGTATATATGACCGCCCATTTCACGGTTGTGAAACGTGGTCATAGGTGTGATTTACCGCGGTTCTGTTGGGAGCCGGTGTCATTTTCATAGATAGCATATATACATATAAAGATATATATTATAGTAGTAGTAGTATACCATTAAGCCATTTCCCTTTCAGGGTAGGCGTGACACTACCCTATTCGGGTAGTGTTTCTAGGTGGATAGTTTCTCGTAGTAAATAACTACAAGTGTGGGCTCACCACACCCACGACGGGCCAACAGCACGCAGTATTCTCGAATGGTCACCCATCCAAGTACTAACCGCGCCCAACGCTGCTTAACTTCAGTGATCGGACGAGAACTGGTTTTCTTGCTTTTAAAATTTGTTTATTCAGTTGCCCATATTTACACATTTTTACATAATTTTCATAATAAACAATGAATAATATTTCAGAAACGTATGCTACTAAAGACTCGCTGGCATACACACAGCACTCGAAGTCACGTACAATTACTTATGCTTTCATATTAGCATATTAATTTTTATATCAAACTTATTTCTAATTATTTATTCAGATATTGATTCACATAGTAGTCAATTTATCATGTACATTTTTGTCTATTTTTGGTCAGAAAAGTGGCGTATAAAACTGACCATACTTGAGTAGTTTTTAGTAACATTTATATAATATAAAATATAAAAGATGAAAATATAAAAGAAATTAACAAAGCTACAACTAAATACAAAAACTCAGGAAAACTTAATACTAGGAAGAAAAGATCGCTTAATGCTGGTTTTTCCTAACACTATGAGTATTGGTCATGAAAAATATTACCTAGTTAAATAGAGATTATCAAATTACATGTATTTAGTATTTTATATGTTTAGCTTAATTTACAGTGCATAAGTCTATATATGAATTATAGGATCATCAAAGATTAGCTATTCGTCTAGCCAAAAATATTTTTCTTTATTTAGCCTATGCTTGTCTTTTTTTTCTTTGTTTCTTCTGCATGTTGTAAATCTCCATGCTTCGTGGGGAATTTTTGTGTCTAGGTTTTGTTCGTATAGAATAGCTTTTTGACTTCGTCCTCTATGATAGTGGTAAATGTTTGGCGCGTCATGTTTGTCTTGTATGTATCCGTTTTTGTCCAGATACATAAATGCTTCTGGTGGAATGTGGCTAGTTTTTATTATTTTTTCGTAATATGCATCGTTTTGGTAATAAATTCCGAAAATGAGACTGTTATTTGTTACTTTACGAGTACTGGCGAAATAGTTTCTCGTTATTTTTAATATTTGTGAATCTATTTTGTTAATATTGGCTAAATTGTAAATTTTTTCCTTTGATATATACTTTTCGTATTCGGACTCTACTGATCTGTGTTTTCCTAGGCAGACTCTCAGGCATTTTCTTTCAAAAACTCTAAATTTTTCCATTATACTTGGACTGACGTTATACCAGATTGGGCAAGCATATGTTAAAATTGGTCTCACTAATAGCGTATAGCATCTTACCTTGATTTTGGGGTTCAAATGTTTATTATAAACCAACCCTTTTGAGTTTTGAAAAAGATTTTTGTGCTTTTTCGAGTTGCATGTCCGCATTTTGATTGAAATTCAAATATTGGTCTAAATTAGTGCCTAAGTATTTCACTAATGTCTTGTTAGGGACAGGCTCTCCCCCATTATTATTTTCTTTTATTTGCAAAGTTTTCCAATTTCTCTTCACGTCCCTATTTGCTGAACTAAGCGGTGGTCGGAAAAAGATTGTTTCGCATTTTTGAACATTTAATTTTAGTTTCCAAGTGTAAAGATAATATTGAATATTTTCAAATAGATCTTGAAGTTGCTCTTGTATTTCTGATGCTTTTTTACCTATGATGTAAATTATTATATCATCAGCAAAAGCTAGTGTTTTCTTGTGAGCTTCTATATTGAGACCATACATTGTTAATAATTCGTAAACAAATATGTTAAAAAGGATAGGAGAGAGTACTGCTCCTTGATGAAGACCGTTAAGTACTTTGAAAACTTGAAGAATAGTTATATTGCCATCTGTGATTATAAAACTTTTCCCTGTTATCATTTCTTTAATAATTTTGATGAGGTGCTTGGGGAATTTTAGTTTTAATAGTTTATAAATAAGGCCATCAATCCATACTGTGTCAAAAGCACAAGTAAAACTTCTTTCTCGTCGCATACATGCAACAGAGAGTCTTTTACTATAACTTCAAAAACTTTACTTATATTCGGCAATAGACTTATAGGTCGGAAGTCTGCTGGGTTGGTGCTATTAATTCCTTTTTTAGGTATAGGCGTTATTTTTGATTTTTTCCATTCTTCCGGAAAGAAACTATTGTTAAACATATTATTAAATAAGATACAATATTGGTGAAGATTTTTTATTATTTAATTTTCTAAATATTTTGCTTAATGGTATGTTTGAAGTGAAGAAGTTCGGGATTGTTTCTTGTAATGTAAATGAATCGGACCTCAAATCATCACTGAAGGTGACTACTGTAGTGTTGTATTCTTTATCGTTTTCTATTTCAGTTTCAAGATTCCTTATTTTCTCCTATATAATTTCGTTCAATCTCTCTCTTCCAAAGTGAAGAAATCTAGTGTGAGTGGTTTGAAAATGTGTTCCTATTACTTTTAGTTTGTCCTCCTGATTGGATATTATTAATTTGTCAGTTTCATCTTTTAGTAGGCTATCTACATTGATATTTGCTTCTTGTAAAAGTGCGATATTTTGATTCTGGATTTTTAGTTGTGGGATGGATATTTTATCTTTTGCTCTGAAAATTTGATTAACTCGTGGAAACATATTCTTTGGGTCATTTTCGGGAATTTTACTTACTTTTTCGGACCAATATCTATTAATTAACTTAATATACTCTTGTTTAAGGAGTGCTTTTATCGTTAAAAGTTTATTTTGCAGCAAATTTAATTTTCTGTTATCATGTAGTTATTTACTACAAGTTATCAACCTAGAAACACTACCCGAATCGGGTAGTGTCACGCCTACCCCGAAAGGGAAATGGCTTAATGGTATACATGGTATACATGTGTCTTGAATTGTCTGAAAATGTTGGTAATTTTGGTAACTAAAAGGCTTTTTTATCTGTGAATTTTCATAATTAAAGGCGTTTGGTAACATTCCATAGAATTTTTACTTTTGATTTTAGGTACTGTATTGTTTATAGCAATCGTTATTGCCGTATTTATGTCTCGCAGATACATCTCAATTTCTTCATTGTATAAGTTTCTATTATTTGGAATATTCGAGATATATTCCTTTCTAGGCACTTTGAAAACTTTTCCCAATTAGTTTTTTTATAATTAAGTTTGTGCACAGTTTCCATTTTTTCTAATAAAAAATCCATATCATTTTTATTTTTATAGCAAATTCGCATTTGGATCGTATTATGATCGCTTTCATAATCTAAGGTTTCTAGTTTGTCTGTATTCTCAAATATTGCGACCTGCAGTCTATCATCAGCTAAGCATAGATCCAAATACGAATTTTCTCTAGGGAAAGAAGGGAGGATCGAGCTATATAGTCTTATTTTATACGTGACTCTATTGTCGTCTATCAAGTTTCTTAAATAAGTACCTCTAGGATTATTTAGTGAATTTAGCCAGCTAGTATGTTTCGCGTTTAAATCCCCGGCAAGTACAAAGTAATTGTTAGGTTCATCCAGCTTGAGGACTCCGAATAATTGATTTATTTCTTCACTAAAACTTAATCTTTTTCCATATGCTGCATACGCTGCAATAATATAGAGTTGTTGGTTATTTTGGAGCTTGATGCTGATAACTGCCGTTTCTAGATTTTTAAATTGCTCGACTTCAGATACTATTATTTGTTTGAATTTGAATTCTTTTTTGATTAATAGTGCAACTCCCCCTCCCTGTACTGCATTTGGCCTATGTCTACGGATAATGTTGTAATCCTTTAACTCAATTTTATGTTTTGGGTTCAATTTGGTTTCGCATAATGCTGCAATGTCTGGGCTATTATTTTTTAGGAAATTTAGAAGACTACCCTGTCTCTGGTTTTGGATAATTGAATTTACGTTAACAGAGACCAATTTTAACTTCTTTATTTTTATATTTTGTGTATTTGAATCATTATTGTCCATCATTGTCAATGCCTAGGAAGTCTTTCATCATTTGGAATAATTTCTGTATGTTCTCAATATTTTTGTCTATTAAGAGCGTTATTTGTGTCAAGTCTGTGGTTTGTCCTGTGGGTTGTGCATTTTGTTTCGTTACTTTTTTTGTCAAGTTTGCATTGTATTGTGTTTGCGCTGGACGACGGGTTTGAGTATTTTGTTTGTTATCATTGCCTACCACATTGGAGAAATACAAGCCTTTTTGGACATAGTTATTTATCATACGCTCTTTGGTGATCCTATTTTCTTTCACGCCGTGAATTTTCTTCCTTATTTGCTCTCTAATTTCTACTTGTTTTGGACATCCTCTGTAGGAGGCCGGGTGACCAAAATTCTGACACGTTACGCAATAGAGTTTACTTCTATCATCTACTGTTTCAATCGGAGGCAATTTACATTTTCCCTGCTCATGATTCTCGTTGCATTTCACGCACCTATACTCTAATCGACAATTTGAAGCTACGTGGCCAAATCTTTGGCATTTTTTTACACTGAACAGTCTCTGTCCTTTTCAGTTTTTCCCACCAGACCGCCTGATAATTTAAATATTTAATACTGTGCAGCTTGGTTGATTGGCTGTCTGCTGATATTTGAATTAGGTAAATGGGTAATGTTTTGTTTTCTTTCTTTGATTTAACTGTTGTGAATCTACTAGCGTTTAAAAATGTCAGTTTGTCTACGTTTCGGTTTTTCAGTTCGTCAAGTAATTCGTCTGGGTTTTCGTTGTTATCAAGTCCTTTTAAGAGAGAGGATTGGGGTTTTTCCTCTTTAAGAGTGTAAGAGTAAAATTTAGCCTCCGTAGCTTCAAGTTGCTGCTTTGCTTGTTTGAAATCTTTTACGTTTTCCGTGTACAAGTTATGCTTACTATTATTAATGCGCTTAATGTGAAATTTGCCCTCACCTGGAGATTCTTTGATTAGGCTTACCGTTGATCCCTGGTTCGCCCCAAATATGACGATGGGAGGTGGCCTTCCTGTCTTCCTGCTAGTTGACCCACTTGATTGCTGGTCCCCCGTGTTTTCTGCTTGCTCTTTCTCAGTGTTGTCTTTAAGCTCATCACCTGCCGAGGCTGTTGAATTTTCCCCTGATCCTCCTGCTTTCACAACTGCTGTACGTGAGTCACTCGTTGTTTTTACCTGAGTACTCGGTTTCTGCTCCAGTCTATGTCTTTTAGATTTACTTCCTTCCTCTATTTCCATTTTGGAGTCTCGTTCAGTCTGCATCTTTTCTAGGTTTTGGATCCTTTCCATTTGTTCTTGGATCGTTTTCAATAGATGGTCTATAGTTTTTTGTTGCTTTTGGCTGTTGGAGATTAGTAGTTGGTATTCCTGTATTGGAATCTCCTTTATTTGCTGTTCACCCATGTTTTCGTTTTGTTCAAATTCTTTTGCCGTTGGTGCTTGCAATAGTGTTTCTGTTATTTTGGACTGATTTTTGTTTCCCGTCGTTCCGGTTCCTTCAGCTGGTCTGCCGTATGGTTTGTGAGTGTTAACCTGCCTCTGAGTTTTTAGTGGATTTGCAATTTATTTGTTTTTCGTTGTCCTTGTCGTTGTCATCTTCACGTCCTTTTTTCTGAAGTCTCTCATGGATCCTCCAGGTAAAAATTCCCGATGTTCGACATTTATCCGATGTGTGGAGGGATTGCCCCCTTTTTTGTTATCGAACTTCGTATAGTCGATTTCAGTTTCTGGACTTGCACTGCTGGATGTCTTCACTTGATTTTGTGGCGCGAAACTTGTCCTATGTGCTGCCGTGGTGGCAATTTGTTGGTAAGCTCGTTTTCGTACTTTAGAAAGTAGGAGCTTGGCTACCTGTTTCTAGGTACGTCCTTTTCCTACGTAAGCTAAAGGACTACTGACGAGAACTGGTTTTTCAGTCAACACGACTGTTTATACGTCGCTCCTGATTGGACCGTCTTAAATATTTTATAAATAAAAAACTAAAACTTCAACTGATTTTTGGAAAAGGACTTTTCTATTTTATTTTTTTTATTTTTTTACAGCTATATAAGTCCGGACATTTGAGTCTGGGACACCCTGTATATACTGCCAGCCCCCTGCAACGACTGTATGTTAACGTTAGTTCACTAGTACGATCAAGTGAAGTGTGGAGCGCAGATGGCGCTGGGAGTCTTTCCAGCCTGTTTTTACATTGCAAGAATGGGCAAAATTAGTTAGAAATTAATTTAATTGATATTAGTCGTAATGAGAATCGGTTTTTTTGCATCACATAAATGAAGTTTCATATCTTTTTAAATATTAGAGTGATTGTAAGTAAAAAAAAATCCGTTAAATCTTTTTTTCTAGCTGCGGGAAATATGAAAGGTTTCAATCGTAACATGGATAAAATGAATTTAAAGTATTTTTTAACTCAAGAAAGAAAATTGAACTCATAATTATACCAAATTATTGAATTCCAAATATTATTGTCAAAATTATATACAGTTTTTTTTTGCAAAAAATAAGTTTGAAAAAAAGCATGGATGGAGAAGCAAACAATACTTTTCTCATTACATATATTTATTACAAAAAGAATACAGACATTCTAATTTATATTGGGGTGAAGAATTAATTTAATTGGAAAGGAAATTAAAATGAGAACAATGTCATACTTTGGTATAAATATGTAATTTGTTAACAACAGTAGCTCTAATACAATAAAAAATGATTCATTTGAATAAACGAATTAATTAATTAATCGAAGGATTAATTAATTTGGAAAATAGTTAAAGTTAAATAAATAAATTAAGAAGGTATAGTTTTTATTTATTTTTCATAATTCTACGAGAGAGTTACAAAAAAATAAAGATATCGTTTCAGTTTAAGAGAACATGTTCCATATTTATTAAAAAAATACATAGTTTTTATTCAATTTGTTATATTCACACAAAAGAATTTTTTTAAATGAGGACATTATTTCAGTTTAAGATAAGATGTTCGATATTTTTTATTAAAAATATATAGCTTTTATCAAAATACATATTTCTTATTTAATTTTTCATATTTCTGCACAAATATTTTTGAAATAAAGATATCGTTTTAGTTAAAGATAAATTGTTCGATATCTTTTATTAAAATATATAGTTCTTATTTAATTTTTTATATTTCTACAATATTTTTTTTTGTTTGAAATAAAGGTATCGTTTCATTTTAAGATAGAATTTTCGATATTTTTTTATTGAAATACATATAGTTCTTGTTTATTATTTTATATTTCTACGAAAGAATTTTCAAAAATAAAGATATATTTTCATTTTAAGATAAAATTTTGGATATTTTTTATTACAATACATAGTTCTTATTAAATTTTTTATATTTCTATGCAACAATTTTTTTAAATAAAGATATATTTTCACTTTTAGATAAAATGTTCCATATTTTTCATTGAAATGCATAGTTGTCATTTCATTTTTTATATTTCTACGAAATAATTAAAAAAAAAAAGATATACACTACCGGTCAAAATTGTGGGACCACCTACAAAATTTGTATTAAAATCACGCTCGTCTTTAAAAGCGCCTATATCCGTGAAAAATTGAGCTAGAAATATTTTTGAAAAATGGTTTGAAAGAATATAAAATTTCGCGTCGATTGAGCTATTGCTGAAGTATTTTTGTTGAATAGAAGTCGAGATAGCGTGTGAGAAAGATCGATGTAATTTCAGATTTTGACGAATTTTCATTTCTCAAATTCAACTCGCTGCATGCTTTAGGGAAGTGACAGGAAAAATTTGGAACTTTGCTCAAATGAAGCCTGAGGTCTCAGCTTTAAATTAAGACCA
>CAKNYM010015681.1:0-24705 GCA_932195095.1 Andricus curvator | reverse complement strand
AAGGAAAAATACAACAATCATTTTGAATAACTATAACTAAAATTAAACATAACATTAAATGTTGCACGTGAGCTTCATACTAGTCTTATTATAGACATGTGCGGTTATGTTCATTTTAGTTTTAGTTAGTCAAATAAAATCTTTGCCATCGCGACACAATTGTTATATATCGGTTAACGAAAGACTCGCGGACCCACGTGTTGCTGCGTGTTGCCAGCCGGCATGCTCTGTTCATTTGTATTGCACAGTCTACAAACATTTGTGATATGTACCACGCATGCGTCAGAAGAGAGAGCCAGGAGTGTCGCCGCTTTGGACCAAAAGCGCATGCGCGCACTCCGTAAAAGTATACTTTTACGGCCGTGGCCGGAAAAATAGCCCCTCCGACAAACGAGAACTTCGCGTCCCACAAACGCGCACAGAAAGGTACGAAAACCGTCCGGTTTTGCATAAAATATTTTTCAACAAAAAAACGAATGTTCACAAGAATAGTTCAATCTTTAACCTATAAAACAAAATTTGTAAATAAAGTAGTTCAACTTTCTACCAAGTAGTTTCATATTCAAATAAAAAAGTTTAATTCTCATTGTAAAATTTAGTAGATGAATTTTCAACAAAAAAAAAAACGAATTTTAAACTAAATAGTTCCATCTTGAACCTATATAATAAATTTTTAACAAAGTAGTTGATCTGTCAAACTTTTAATATCTAGATTTCCTACTGTAGAACAATAATGTAGATATTAATGTATAACATTTCGATATTAAAATTTAATGTCCAAATATTACAGCTTAATATCTGGATATTTTTATATTTTAAGTTTTAGTACCTGGATATTGAATTTAAATATCAAGATAGTATACCTTAAGGTGCTTCCTAAGCCTTTATTTTTAGTCCATGTATTACAAATGACAACTTTTCTCCTAAAAGGATGAATTGTTTGATGTAAAATCTTAACCACATAATCTAAAGGGCTAAGTGCAAGCCCTATGGGAGCCCTTTTTTCAAAAATGGTAGGCCTTACATTAAAAAGAATTAACTTTCCATGAAAAATAGGTGAATTTTCTTATTGGGTTTTTGAAAACTTGAAAACAGGCGAAAAAAGAGCAATTTTTTCAGAAAGGCATAAAGAGATGAATAGGGGAATAATAGTGATACTTTACTTCTAAAATAAAATCACTAATTTTAATTTTTTCAAACATACAAAAAAATTATTATTCACATTCATATTCTCTATGTTGTGATCTCACATTTTGCGTTCGTTCCCCCTATGTCACAAATCGACACAAAACCTATTACCCCCCCCCCCCACTAGCATTCTGATGGTATTTTTAGATTCACGAATTCCTGTGAAAATTGCGGGAATATTTGAAGTTTGATTTTACTTTGGTTGAAAGAAACTTGATTCTAAATTGTAACTTGTGGTTCCCTGCTCTCCGTGTCTTAATCGACAAAAACGAAGAATATCAGAATGGGTCATTACGCAAGCCGGAAATGAGCTTCGACAGGCTGCGCATGTCTACGGTTGCTGACGTCCAGCTCAGCAGAATACGATTGAAAATAAGGAAGCGTTAACGACCGAATTTTACGAGCTCCACGACTTTTACGATGTTCAAGGTCCTCGATATTGGATTTCATTCCAACCAATTACATCCCCAAGTACTGTTATTGCAAGTTTAGTAACAATGGCTGCAGTTTTTTAATTAAGTTTACTGAAATTATAATACACATGGGATATTGGTTAATTCTCTTCAGGACACTTTTGCTTCTATTTATTCAGGGATTTGTGAAAGATCATAACTTCAGTTAACAATTTTTTTTACCTGTTACTGGAGATGATATTGCACCTAATTAGTTTTGTAAAATTGCTGAAAAAAAGATTTCACCCAGAAATATTGCGTTTCAATTACATTAATAAAAACCGGGCCAAATGGTGCAATTATTATTAATCGTTATTCGAACTTGCCTCTCTCTTGCCTTTTTTCATTTTATTTTAAATCATAATCAAAAACCATTTTAAAATATCCACCAACGTTGAGACGTTCATTTAGCAACCCTTTGAAGGAAATACAAAAAAATTTTTCAAGAAATCGAAACCTATGACCCTACTTAAATTGCGTAACAGCTGAAGGGGTGAAGGGGTCAGGAACTCTGTGTAAATTTGTTATGGATCATTATTAAAAGGCGGGAGGGGTCTGGAGAGGGCCGATAATCCGTTACGTAATTTAAGTACGGCCCTTTACCATTATTTGTATTATTATTATTATTATTATTATTGTACCATGAAGCCAAATCCCTTTCGGGGTAAGCGTGACTTACTTGGTTCTAGCCTCGTTATACTCTCAGGGATCAAGGAGTTCATATGAGAAAAGTAAGATATGAAGGTGGTGGGAACGTGTATAGACTTTTAGATTAATCTAAAATTCCCGCGTTGCCTATTTAAATAACGCGTTCGTTCCGCAACGCAGCTCTGACCCAGGTTGCTGATTAATCTCTCGATTAATCAGCCCGGGCGAAGAGCTTCAAATAGTCATGTGTCATAGATCACACAAAAATGCGCAAGCTTACTGATAATCACATATTAAGATCTATACTCTTTACTCTAATAACATCCACTAAGTAAAGCTGTTCAGGTGGGCCCATTAGTATCGAAGGTCTTTCGTTTCAGGTGTTTCTCACTTCAATGGCACTCTTCATGACACATTTCTTGTAAACTGTTTTTTCTCCAAACCCCCTTAAAAATGCCCTATTGTATGCATGTAAAGCAGGCGTAATGTGGCCGCTTCCAACCCAGTGACGTTCGCACATGCGCACGCCGCCGCCGGGACGACATGAAACTTTACGCCCGCTACACATACACGGCATCACGTAAGTGAGAATATGGAGGAAATTATATTTATCTCAGAGAAAAATTGTATCCCTGGACCCCATAGTCTACCTTATGCAAAGTACGCTATTTCTTCCTTTCACTTATAATCTAAAATTGTCAAGTACACCAAACATCCTCTATCTGCTATACATACTTCTTTCCAAGGAGGGTAGGACAAAAAGTATCGTGTGTATCAAGGGCACACGGCTATTTTGTCACGTGCGATTGCCGCCCTCGCTTCTCTCGGCGGCAAGTTCACACTCGTTACAATAGCCTTCTTTACGCCCTCGATACACAATGTACTATTTCGACACGGTTTAATGTCCTTGCCTACAACTTTAACTTTCTTCACGGCCATACATCTCTAATGCAAGCATTTTAACTTAGGGTCTCATTGACACATTCCCACCATTCCTTCCTTGGTCTGCCCTCTGGGTATGCTACCATTTACTTTACCTAAGTATACTTGTTTTGTCAATCATTCTTCTTTCATTCTTTTAAGATGCCCAAAGCATCTGATACAATTTTTTTCACTATTTTCAAACAGTGTTTCCTCTACAACACATTCTTTGAGAATCGTCTCATAACTGACTTTGTCCCTTAGCGTTTTACCGCATACATTGCGCAGCAATTGCATGCCTATATATTAAAATTTTAGATTCATTCGTTATATTTTTACTTTTGTTAATAGCTCTTACACTTCCGATAACCTCCCTTCCCTCGTTTATACACCTTACTCTCTTTAACGATCTTTTTGTCAGTAGTAAATAAACTACCAAGATACACGTACATAACAATCTTATCATTTGCAAACGCTAACCCATGCACCTACACGAGTCCAACATCCACACATTTTTCGTCGAAGAGGGCCATTTTTCGACACCTATCCATGAATATAATTAACAACGAAGAGGACATAACACATCCTTGCCTGACATCGAACCAGTCACTCAGTTGTCCATTTACCCTCACACTCGCTTTGCTGCCTGCATATATTGTTTTTATTGCATTTGGGAGCCACCCATTGACTCAGTACTCTTCTAGGACTTCCAAAAGCTCATTTCAATCCACCTTATCAAAAGATTTTTCCAGGACAACAAATGCACAGAAAACTTTGTTGTTTACCCCAAAACTTTTTTCTGCGATTTGTCTTAGGCTAAATATCTGATTAGCCACGATCTTCCAGGCATAAATCCACATTGGACTTCCCAGATGTTTCCTTCTGTTACTTTTATGACACTATAAATAAGCGCATTTTTTTATATATTTTTCCTACGATACTCAGTAAGCTTATACCTCTGTAAGTATTGCAGTTGCTTTTATCTCCCTTTTCTTTGCATATTGGGCCGAAAATCGTCTTTTTCCAGTCACAAGAAAATTCATCCATCTCGGGACATAAATTTATCTATTCGCTCAGCCTACTAAATATATATTTGCCACCGCTTTTAATCGTGTCAGCGTCAATACCATCTACACCAGCAGCCTGACCATTCTTCATGTTTTCAATTGTATCCCTAATCTCAGAGGCACAGATTCTTTCAACCTTGTAAAAGTCCCTATAACCGTGTTTTACTCCGTCCGTATTTCACACTATTTTACCTTTTCTATTCCTAATTCCGACTAACTCTGTACTACTTCTTTCCTTCCTATTGTCCTTGCCCAATTTCCGAAATAATTTCGTATTTCCTTTGAAAGCGTTTCGCATTTTCATTTCTTGTTCCGCTTTGATTTTACACTTTCTTTTTTAACTGGTACTTTTTCTTTTCTTTTCTTGTGCCCATACTCATTACAAGCTTTTATTTGACTTGCTATGTGGGTATGTTTGTGACAGTCAAATCTTTCATATAAATTTTGACACACTTCCACGTATCCAATCGACTTGAAACTTTGCAAAAATATGTCATTCCGATGACAATACAAAATTTTATGTAATTTAAGTTTAAAAAAATTAACAAACAAATTTTTACCAGCTTTTATACGACTTGCTATGTGGGTATGTTTGTCAGAGTCAAATCTTGCATTTTAGTTTTGACACACTTCTACAGATCCTATCGACTTGAAACTTTGCAAACATACGTATTTTCAATGACAGCACGAAATTCTATATAACTGAGATTTAGAATAAAAATAAAAAAATGACAATTCATAATTATATCAAACTTGAGTTGCCACGAGTTTTCATTCAATCGCCACGCCCCCGTCACCTTTCAAAAAGAGGTGTTTATTACTTTCAGAAAACACCAAGAATATGGTAGTGTCTACGCGTCCAGAAAAAATCAGAACTGGTTTCCTTTTCCAGCTCAACGGAAGAAATTAAAATAAATTTTTTGTATGGCAATACATGATAATATCAAATTTGCGTTACCAAGGATCCACGCCCCTCTTTCGAAAAAAAACTTTTCAAAATTAATATCTACGAATATTCCTAATCCAAATCTTCTTGAGAAATTAATGAGAAATTGATACATAAGAATGATATGACAGTTTAACCAATCCTAATAATAATATATGATTTGAATTAGGTGGAAATGAACCATACAACAACGATGCTCCGGCAGAAATGGACAGAATGAGAAATTATATATTAAATTAACAGAATCATATAGTAGTTTACCAAATAGTATATTGTTCACTGCCATATATTTTAAAATATAATATAATAAAGTTTACATATTTGCGAAAGACTGAAAATCATAAAATAATATACATTAACAAAGATTTTTAAATGGAAATGTGTAAGGTTTACAGAAAATTACGCCAATTTCAGTGTTACTTGCATTAGTATATTGGTACTCTCTATTATTACGTAATTTCCCGTGCACCTCACCCATTTCGATCTCCTTCTAATCACAGAATTATGTTCCGTCTTTTCAGGACATTTTGATAAAGCTATTTTTTTTAAATCTTTTTTAATATATATTATTTTCTAGTTTAATTTTCTCGTCATCGCCAAGACCTGTAATATTTAAATTTCTTACATACACTTGTTTCTTTTCGTTAACGGCTACGCGGATTCAACCATTCCACGTAGTACACTCAATAATTCTTCCTACAACCGCAGCACCACACACTTTAGTTGCACTCCTTATAATGATTTCCTGGAAAATTGTCCATGCAGCCTATATATCTTTATTGCATATTAGCGTCTCCAAAGTTGTCCTATCTAGGAGTTCGTTTATCTTAATCGGAAATCCTATTCGCACTTCCGGTTTCTGTAAATTCTCTATCTTGATTGGCGTCTGTTTTATCTTTTTAGTTTTCTTTCTTTTCCATCCTCGACCCAAGTGCATTTTTGAAACTGAGAGGTAATGATGGATTCCACATTCAGAACCTATCATGATGCTCGTATCTCTGACTAGCTCTATCAGCCTCTCATTCGCACCAACAAAGTCAATCATGCTATGGCTTTGACCTCTGAATTAGGTGTGTAAGGCGATCATTTTATGTCCGAATCAAGCATTTGCAATAAACAAACCCTTTTGTAAACAAAAGCTAACCAATCCGTCCCTATTACCATTCGTTTTCGGATTTCCGACATTACCTAGCACCCTGCCCGTACCCTCGCGTTGGACTTCAACTCATCCATTTATATCTCCTTGTAGAATGATTCTTCCCACATGATCTCAAGTACCTACAGTATCATTTAAAGTGTCCTAGAAGGCGTCTTTTACTTCAATTCTTTCACCATCAACTGGAGTGTAGCACGCTATGATAAATAATCTTCTGATTCCCACTTTCATTCTAACCCACAACAATCTGGGAGATACATATTTATACTGCTTGGCATTATGTTTTTCTCTCTCATACATAGTCAGACCGCCTTCTTAGCTACCATGTGATTTACTATCTACTCCTGACCATAGCTCGAGTTCGTTTTTCAACTGCCCATTATTTAATTTCTCATAATCAGATTTTAAATTTACAGCTAACTCTCTCTGTTTTTGAATGTGAAGCATCTTCATATTTTCTCTCTTATTCTTATTAAGTTGTCAATGGAAAGTATCAGCATTATCCTATTCAAAATCATGATCAATACATTCCTTTTTATTTTCAGAAAGAACGTAACGATAATATAACGTTTTGAACTAACATCACTTTTATATCTGTTTTCGTTTTTACTTGTTGCCAAATTTGTTATATCGCCCTCAAAATGGTATTGAAAGAACATCGTAGTTTTAGTTAATTCAAAGGTTTTCTTATTTATCTTTCATTTTTCCTCAATCATTTTTTTAACTTCAAATTGCGACATTTAAGAGTGTGTTGTCCAAATTTTATCGATGACTTCTTGGTTTTTCTAACTTCCAAGAATTTCATAGTAAAATTTGAATGTTGGACGTAAAAGAATAATTAAAGTTTTCACTTATTTTGAATTTAATTCCTTAAATTTCAGTTTCGTACACTTTTCAGATGTAGGAATAATATGAAAAGAAAATAAAGACATATTTAGTTTCAATTTTCTTCTCTAGAAAAAAATTACTGTATATATTTTGTTATTGGATGAATTTAGAAAGGCAAAGAACACTTGCAGAACAACCCTCTACAATCAAGTTAATTTAAATTTAATTGGTCATAGGGTTCCGTCGACTTCAAGAGGTTGCTATACTAATTGCTCGACAATACAAATGGGTGCGCGCAAAATTCAATTGACAGAGGGTGACTTTAAATTCCGATATCGTTGACTCAGCTATTTAAATTCGTTATCGCCTTTCATCTTATTTCTTGAGAACACGTATTTTATTTTATTTCACATATATATTCTTCATTACATAAAAACTAATATCAAAAAACAGGGTGGCCGCAGGTCAGGCAAAACCTGAAAATCAGAGCAAAGTCAGAAAATGTTGTTGGTCCGACAAATTCAGGGGAAAATCCGGGAATTGAAAAACAAATGGCAGAAGTTAGGACATTTCAACAGGAGCAACTCTAATGAATTAAAATTTAAAGAACTTAAATTTAAAATTGTTTTATTCCATTTGTCAAAGAATCTATATTAAACATATAACAAGATTAAAATTCTGGTCTTCAAATATTAATGGTCAGAGAGAATAAAAAATTTGCCAGGGAAAAATTATGTAAAATTCAGGGCATTTTGAAAATTAAGTTTTGCAGCCACCCTGTGAGAATGCGTTAAATTCATAAAATCAAGTTCAAATCCTACACTTTGAATTTGAATCAAGAGCACGGATAAATATAACGCAATTATTGAGTAATCATACAAAATATTTACTCGTGCAATGTCAATTTCATCTAAGCTGAAAATACGATGTTCTTTACTCACGTTCATTTGTTAGGTATCAGATAAAACGTCAGATCCCAAAGCATATTTACTTTTTTGCAGAAAGGAATATTTTGAATCAAATAATATTACATTTTGATACAAGTGTAGAAAAGTGGACCTTCATGTCCGCTTTTTTGCACGAGTGTCACATACTACTTTTTATAAGAAATGCAGAAAAAGTCCTTACGAAAAAGTGTCACTTTTGGCATATTTTTCAGTACGAAAAGAGGGACTTTTTGTGCATGTGTTATCAAAAAAACTAAACAGTAATTTTGTATTTGAAACAGTTTTACTATATAGTAAGTTTGAGGTAACTTTTTGCGCTTGATGAAAAATTTTGTAGAAAACTAAAAAATATTCCAAAAAAGCTGAAAAACAATAGTTCTCTGTAGTTCTCTGATTTTCTAAAGCCACGTGATATCTTATTGTTACTTATGCGCAAAAAGGTTTTTTATAACGTCCAAACATGGATAAATTTTAATTACGTATCAAAGAAATATCTGGAAAAAGTAATTTTACAACTTATTTGTGTACCTACGATAAAATTGTGATCTAATATCTTATAAGATTTGTATATATTGTGTTCATTAAGGAAGGAAGCTATGGTGATGCATAATATTTGAAAATACGGTTTTTTATAGTAAAACTTTTTCCTTCAACATAATTCAAAGTTGATGCAAGAATTTAAAATATTCCTTGGTTCGAGACGAATCGATTGACCTACATCATTAATACATTTTATTAAAGAGTAGCGATGTAATGGTAATTTATATATTTTTGAAATCGATTTTTATAGTAAAAATTTTCTTATTCTCATAATTTAAAGTTGATGCGAGAATAGGAAAGTTATGTTGATTCAAGACGAATTGATTGATCTATAACATTGATACATTTTATTGAAGAGTAAGGAAGCTATGGTAAGGCATAATATTTGAAAACAAGGTTTTTATAGTAAAACTTTTTTCACTAACATAATCCAAACTTGATGCAAGAACGGAAAAGATTCCTTTATTCGAGGCAAATCGATTGATCTATAATATTAATTCACTTTGTTAAAGATTAAGGAAGTTATGCTCATTTATAATATTTGAATGATGTTTCAAACAGAAAAACTTTGTTCATCGACATAATTCAAAGTTGACGCATGAATATGAAAGACTTTTTGGTCATAAATTTTCAAATAGAATAATTCTGACAATTTTTGTAAAGAAATCATAAAGCTGGGAAAGGGATAGGGTGCAACAGAACTTTTCCCTTTCCTTTTCCAGCTCGAAAAATTATCATTCCGAATAAAAAAATATATTTGTCTGATTTGTCTTTGTATTTAAATTTTTTTTTATTATTTTGTAATTTTGTATTTTTTGTGAATTTCGGTTTTTAAATTGATCAAAATGAAGACTTTGGTTTGTCTATTATTGAAAAAAAGGAACTAATGCTTTCTCTATGAGGAAGCAAATACATTTGCTAACGGGAAGCAAAGTGCTCGTGAAATGAATACAAACAAAGTAGAAACACTCGAGATCGAATTCACAGCTAGTTTAAATCAGTGAAAATTTTTATTCGAATTTTAAATCCAAAAACCACATATTAACGGATTTAACAAAAAAGATTCAACGATTCAATTGATTTTAGCATTTTCACTCTACCCTCATGTTCAGTTTAGACATCGAATTATCTGAGTTTGGGGCTGTGAAAAATACTTAACTTTTTGCATTTTATATTTTATATAGGCTTTTTAAAAATAAATTTTAATTTTATATCCCTCGAAGTTCATTTGTTGAATTCTTAGACCATTTACGGCATTTTCAAGGGCTTATACGTATCATATATGGTCAAAACAGATGAAGATTTAAAAATTACAGTTAGGGGAGAGCGGAGTGGGATGAGCATAGTTATCATTTTCAGTGAAATATTTGCAATCTATAGAAATTTTTAAAAATCCAGTCGTTCTAAACACTCTATGAACCCTCATGTATCAATTTTATGAGAAACGAAGTGTTCCAAAAATAGTAATTGCGATAAAAATATGAAGATGATAAAGTATGCTTATGTCTCATCTTGCCTCATGCTCTGAAAATATAACTGAGTATCAGGACAAACTATCAATGTTTTCACGATTGAGCAATATGATTATTCGTACCTATCATGCTCTGTAAAATGCCCAACAAATAATTTTGTAAGGTATAATTAAGTTTTATTATTTATAGAAAGAATTTTTCAAATATTTTAAAGTATAAATGCATTTAATGGTCAATTAATTGTTCTAATTTCAAGTAAATAAATCAGAATCATTAAGACATATTTTTAAATCAATGTCTTTATCAAAACCAGCTGTCGAATAAAAATTTATTTTAAATTTTTCATTTATAACATATTTTGTAAAAAAAATTAATTTAAAACAGTTTATGAACTGTTTTTATAAAATTCACATCTAAAAACCAGAATTTTGCACTACATAAAAATGGAGGTTTTTCTGAAAAATTTAAAGAAAAAATTTTAAATATAAATTTTAGAAGCCTTCTGCAACTTTTCAGTGTCAATATAAATAAAATTTTCATTCTATATATGCTGAAGAAACAACTCAAAAAATAACATTTATAAACAAACCCAATCGCAGGTGCTCTGACACTAGAAAGTCTTTATACAACAGATTTTACAATAGCAGCCATAGACTCTTCTAACTACGAATGTCAATTTTTCTTTTGTGTGTTTTCACTTTTGCAACTCTCCTCTAAATCTTTATCTTTTTTTTGAAAATTCCACTCAAAAGGACTCAAATCTTGCGAACAAAAACTTTTCTGCCAGCTGCAAGCAATACAAGAGCGTCTCACCTCGCCCCATAACCCCGGCTCATTCCGCTCAAAATCAAAATTTTGATTAAAACTTCACAATCACCTGTTTTTATCAATTAATTGTATATAAATGCGATACTACATTTAAGATCGATTCATGAACTTCACGACAAAGCTTAGTTTCAAAATATTTTCTGTTATTTTCAATCTTTCTTTCCGTGCTATGATATCATTGAATAACAGGATTCAGGCGTTGAAACTTCAATCATTTTTAATTTTACTTTAGATACCTTATTTAATTTTGTTATTTTTTCCGAGAAATTCAATATCATTATTTATGTTATCTATAAAAAAAACAGCGACAAATATCACATATTTTAGGAGAAAATTCAGTGTCTCATTTGACCCCGCTTGCTCATCTCGCCCCGATCTCCCCCACACATTCCTTTTGGTAATGAAATAATCCATTTTTAGCTTTTTTTTGTGTTCCTTCCTACAGTATCATTTATTCGAAATATCGCAGGAGTATTAAACATTTTTCCCCGTTATTTTTGGCACTTTTGAAAAATATATGATGCAGTTTTAATTGAAACCAAAATATAACAAAGTCACGGCTCTTAGATCTCTTCAAAATTGAATGCGCTTTATTTGAATTCAAATTAAAATCAGACCAGAATTTATGTCTCTTTAACCGAAAGATTCTTCAAATTAGACGATATGTATTGGATACTGCTTTATGATGCCATAAAAAGATTTCTCAAAATAAAGAAAATACCCATACAATTTTTTGTTATTCAAACTTTTATTTTTTTTTTAATTTTTCGTTGATTTTTTTATTTTATGCGAGAATAATTTAAATACAACCTGAGATCAACCGGCGAATAAAATAATGTTTCAACAGCTTTTTCTGATAAAGGGATTTTGAAGATACACAAAAACCTCTGTAGATTATAAAGTTCTCATTTTGGAAAATAATTAAGGATTCTGTACTCGTGTTCTCAAAAAGAAATACACAATCATATTTAAAATCCAAAATTGAGAAAATGAAAAAAAAATTGATTTTTGAAAAAAAGTGTACGCACGATTTTTTCAAACTGCATATAAAAAATATCCGAGCTATATTCGAGATGAAATTTCTACAAAAAAAGAGTACAGAAATATTATTTTTCAATAAACTTTTGCTCTCAAAGAATATAGAACCCTTTGTAAATTCGAGAGTTATAGTTTTACAATATTTTTTGTAGCACCGTTTTTACTCTATTTTTCATGCTTAACAACTCCTGAGTATTTACAATTTTTTATTTAGAAGATTTGGTTTGTTTCATAATCCAGATTTCGAATTTTGCAAAGAGGGCTTCCATGATTTTTGGTGTGAAAAATACGCTCATATCAGCCCCCTGCAACGACGTTAATTCACTAGTACGGTGCTCATACTATGTAAGAATAATATTTCGCAAACAAATTCTAGTAATATCTTTTTTACGTTCAAATTAGTTGAGGCTTATCGTGTTTTTGTAGAAGGCCGAAGTAACACACAGTTTATGCTATAATATTAGTGTATTAGACTGTCTGCAGCGTTCTAATTAATGCTTTTTTTAATAATGGGATCTCAAAACGTGGAGTTTTCATGAAAACTGGCGATGTGAAATTTTATATAGAACCTTCTACTTAGCAGCAAAATGTAATAAAACGGTTAAAATAATTAAGAGATAACAGATTTGCAAAACTCGAAAAATATTTCCGTACAAAGGAATAATTGCTTTGGAATCTGACGTTGTATCTGATAAGAAATTGATGCAAGCGACGAATTTCATATTTTTAGCTTAACAGAAATTTCCATTTCACTTGTAAACATTTTTTTATGATTACTCAGCAATCACGTAATACTTATCCGGGTTCTTGGTCAATTTAAATTCATCGAGGGTAACTTTACTAACTCAATGTGTTTTTGAGGAAATGTCAATAATTACAGCAAAGTAGGTGCCTCGAATATAGAAAACTATTTTTTTTTTAATCAGTAAACTCAAATACCAAATCAGCTATTTTTTTAATCAATCACGAAATTGCACTTCGAAAATTAATAAGCTTTAATGTAGGCAAAGAAGCTTTAAATTCGGTAAAGAAATACGCCTTGTGGAAATTTATTAACCAAAAATTGCATATATTTCTATTTATTTAACTAATTAAATATTTTAAATTTAGGGTTTAAACTACACATGATAGGGTTTTTAAAATTAAAATTATAAGACATCACTTTACCTTTATTGTGGAGATTTTATTTTAATTCCAAAATTTAATTTATAACTTGGTGTAGAGTTTACGATTTAAGGTATCATATATTGTTGTTATGCGATTATATAATTTTTTATATGATTTTTCAACGCCTCTGAAGTGTAGTTTTCTATAATTCAATTTAGATTGCGACGAAAAAAATGAAAATAAATCAGAGAAAACAAATGCTAAATGACAAAATATTTTTATTTTTTCTCTTGCAATTTAATATGTAGGGCAGAGTCCGACCAGTGCGGGACAAGAGCGCCTTGCAATTTTTTTCTATGAAGTTACTTTTTCTATTGAAGAAATGGTGCTAATAACTCAAAGGTGGCGAATTTACGTTGTGAAAGAAAAATTATGCAGAAAAGAGTTTTGATAGCTAAAGAATGGAAGATTTGCTGGCTGGAATACAACATTTGTAATATTAGTTAAAATAATTGCACCCCAAAAATTTGAGCTACTGGTCGATGAAACATTATTCTACCAAGTAATTATAAAAACTGAACTTATTCTAAGTACAAAAAAGATTGAATATAGAAAATAGAATGGACTTCGCTGTGGGGGCAAGAGCAATCAGATACTTTCACGATTTTAAGTAAAAAAACCTTTCGATTCTTCCTGCATATGTCTAAAAGTAAATTATTAAATGCACTAAACACCAAAGAATCAAGATATAAAAAAGTCAGTCTTGTTCCTATACGTGGGACGACACCGACAAAATACAGCTTGTTAGAAATAATTGAATTATAAAAATCATTGTTCTATTAGGATAATTAATGCGTATGAAAATATGATATGCAATAATGTGGGACTCAAAATTTGAAAGATATTGATGGTTTTCACATCTTATTAACTTTTTATAGAACAATGAATGTTAACCGGTCGGTCCTGCCCCACTCCACCCCATATTGTACGTACAATGCATTTATTTATTAAAAAAATATTATCATATAGGGTAGCCAATTCATGCATTAGGGATGCCTCGATTTAATTTTTAACCAGAAATATATTTCACTGTAGCGAGACCCTGTTTATGGGATTCAAAGAATTATCACGATTGGTCTCTAATTGTGATTACGGAAAGTTAATAACTCATCTGCCGTCTACAGATTTCAACGTATCGTGTGTTTGCGGTGCTTGAATATCGCCCCACGTTCCTGCTCGATATAACATTCACTCTATTCGGAAGATACATCCATGATTCAACTCGGTATTTAATCAATCTCAATTTGTTGATTTTATCAAATTCTGTTAATTCAACCTAATTACGCACAAAAGTGTTTTACTGCATTAATTATTCCTTTGAATCACACGGGTAATTAATGTAGTCGAAATCAAAATAAATATTACTTTTGCTGGATGAGGTCTTTGATAAATATGGGGCATTCGATTTCATATGAGAGCACTGCCCAAAACAAATGTTTTTTTATTTTCTTCAAAATACTGTAAATTGTAGTACTTTAGGACTCTATTGTAGATATATAAGCATAAGGTACACTTTGGTGTGTAGATCATTTTTCAATGACACATTATTGCGTCAAAAACAAAACAAAAAAAATAAAATGTGTATCTAACGAATTAGGAAGTAAATTTGACAAGACTTGCGACGGTAGTGACAATCTCTGAAAAATACATGTCCTGTCTATAGTTTTTTTTTCTTAATTGAATATTTAAATTCCAAATATCTCTGAACACATATCCTCAGATTTTGAGGAAATTCATAGTAAGAAAAGGCTTAGAATTTCTGTTGTTCAACCCTTAATGGGCAGAGTGGACATTTCTGGGTATTTTGAGATATTCAAAATAATTATATATAATTTCAAAACTTAAGGAGCCTGAATTCAGAGCTTAATCAATTTAAATGAAAAATAAATAACGAAATCTGAAGTTGGTTTAGGCGGGAGTCGGTTCTGTATTCAGATTCCTCGAGGTGTGCAATGAAATGATTATTTTAATCAACATTTTAGAATATTCTGAAATGTCTATCATGTTTATTCAGTTTTTTAAACAAGAAATCTGAAGCTTTTTTATGCAGTTTATCAAAGTCTAAGGATACGTGTTTTTAGATATTTTCAATCGAAATTTTCAGTTTGAAAAAACTATGGAAAGGACATATATTTCTGAGAAATGGTTACTACCATCGTAAAATTGTGCAAATTCCCTCTTTAATTCGCATGTTACATACTTTATTTGGTTTTATTTTAATGCAATAACATTTAATTTAATAATTATCAGAAGATTAAAGTTTATCAACTATGACCCTTCATTAGTCGGTAACCATGCTATATGGTGGCTTATGGTTTTTCATATACAATAGAGTCCTATGGTACTACAATTTACTGCAGTTTTAAGAAAAGCGAAAAAAAATTTGTTGGGGCAGCGCGCTTATATGAAATAGAATGCGCTAGATTGAATAGATTGAAATAAGGGAAAAAAGGATAACCTTTTTTCTTATTATTCTGAAAAATGCATTTATTACCATAACAAGGGTAACAGTTTTTGACAGTGTGGTGTATTTTGTCGGATAACTGCGGTTTCTCTCACAGCTGAGAGATTTCACAATTGCGGGTACGAAGGCGAGGATGGCATGTGTCGCAAACAATAGGTGGAAGGGTACAAGACAACCTGATGTCACTTCCTGCAACGTTGAAACTGCCCTAATTGTCCTCCGACATGGTTGCCCTTGTCTCGACGTTCCGTTACGTGCTTCTCTCCGTCACGTTGTCCTTTGCGTACTCGTTCATGTTCCGACCCGATTGTATTTCGGTCAGAATAGCCGCCAGAGTACGACCAGTATAAGGACAGTGACAAGAAGAGAGAAGCGGGGGCGAATAGTCACAAAAAATATGTCGAGGTCTCTTTTTATTCCACTACGAGCAGAAAGAATAATCACGGCAGCGTGAGGACATTGATTAACGACCTTGAGAGCAAGGGAGGGAATGAGTTTCTGTATACCGACTACAGAGCCTATGATGTAGGGCGAATTCGTGAGATCATCGTTCTCTTCTGAATGGGCCACGTGTTTTTTGCCCTTAGTCCGATCTTAAACCCTTTGTAATTACGACACTTTTTTCGCGGACTGTTATTATCACTGCGGCTGCGCTTCTTTTCGTTTGTTCACTTTCTTTCTCATTTATTACATTCTCTTTCTGTTATCTACCAGATAGATATATGTGCGTCATAAATACTCTCTATCCCCTCTACGATTAATGAGAACCCTTGAAAATAGCAATAATTAAAAACAGTCAATAGCAATTCCTAGTACCTTTAAATAATGAATAGCACCTCTGGTATCTGTCAATAACAACTCTAGCTATGGTCCAAAGACATCCTTAGCAATGATCAATAATAACTGCTAGCAAAGGAAAATATCAACCTCTAGCTATGGTCTATTACAACATTTACCAACAGTCAATAGGTAATCATTGCAATGGGCAGTAACAACTTCTAGAAATAGACAATTTACAACTCTGGCATCTGTCAACAGCAACATATAAAAACCATCAATAACTAGCGCTAGCATCGGCTGATAACAACATTTAAGAACAACAGCTCTCTAAGCGGTCAATGGAAAGTCCTAACAATGGACAATAAAAATCTTAGTAATAGGCAATTACAACCCCTAGCAACGATCAATAACATTCTAACAGAATATGCAAATAGCAACCTCTAACAATGGCCATTAGCAGCATTTGAAAGCTATAGCCCTCACATATGGTGAAAAACAATCTCTAGTAACGGACTATAATAACATTAACAATAGTCAATAATAACATCTAATTTCGTTCAGCATGTAGCAATCTCTAGAATTTTTCATTAACAATCCCTAACAACGTAGAGTGAAAAATCTCAACAGTTTTCAAAATCAACCCCTACCAGCGATCAAACCCAGCAACGGGTAATAAGAACCTGTACCTGTGGTCAATTACAACCATTAGTATCGGTTACTAAGGATCGCTAGCAATGGTCAATAAGAATCACTAGCAACATTCAATAACACCCGTAAAATCTGTTAATAATAATCCCTCACTAGGTGATCCCAAAGGATTTTAATGTCCTAAAAACGAATCACTTGTCCAAATTTGTTCTGTACGTCACGATTTCCAGGTACCCTAACTAGACCTGTGCATTATCTGGATCGAGTGGGGTTTTTTTCCGAACCGACGTCGCTCAGTCCGAATCGCAAAAAAAACCGATTCGAATTTTGCAATTCGAAAGTCTTCCGAATTGACTTTTGGCGCGCTGAGTTTGAATAAAAAAAAACCTATTTGAATTTGGCAATTGCAATTTCTTCTGAATCGACTTTGATAGGTTCAGTCAGCTTGAAGAAAATCGATTCGAACTGAGCAGTTCGGAAGCCTTCCGAATTGAATTTCAAAGCTCTTAAGTTTTTCAATTGGAATTGGGACTTCTTTTGATTTGATTGAAATATAATATCCCATTTAAACTTGAATTTTAAATTTCAATTGAACCTACAGAAATACATGAGCTATCAGGGAAAAAAACGAATAGTTATTAAGAATTAGTTTTAAATAATAAACAAAAATAACTAACATCACTTTAGAGACTTTAGTATTGTATAAAGGTAATTTTAGAACTGAATGTAAATTAAAAGAATTTTTTTAGATAAAAAGCATATATCTGGACGTTTTTTAAAAGAACAAATAAATGAAACCAAACAAAATAAAGAAATAAGTAAAAAAATTTAAAATATAAAAGAATAGATAAGAATTTTTATGATCTTCTCTAGGTTTATTAATTTTTTTGTATTTAATTTGTGTTTGAAGTTAATATCCATTTAGAAAAATTCCTTTTTCTCACATAAATAAAAAAATCATTGGGATCTACATCTATATGCAATTTGAATTCAAAATAATCAAATATATTTTTTAAAACTGTATATTTTTGTACTATATAGAAAAGATAAGTTAAAGAATTTACTTGCATATTTTGTTCAATGCGATTATTTAAAAAAAATTTCATAATGATCAAAATCATCATC
This sequence comes from Andricus curvator, assembly GCA_932195095.1. Classification (NCBI taxonomy): domain Eukaryota; kingdom Metazoa; phylum Arthropoda; class Insecta; order Hymenoptera; family Cynipidae; genus Andricus; species Andricus curvator. Next base: position 6,490 of record CAKNYM010015681.1, on the reverse strand, counting down.
CAATTTCTTCTTACTTATCCTTGCAGTAGTAGAAAAGTCTAAATTTGTAACAAGAATATAACATTAATTTAAAATTCAAATTGCATATGACGTTGCCCAATAAAAATTTAAATTTTTTCATTTTGGAAACGCTACCCCTAAATTTATTACTTCGGTGAAAAAATACCGCCATCACTTTCCTTTTATTTTTAAAAAACTTTTTAGAGGTGCTGCTAGGACGTTTACGGCCTGAATATGACTTTCCTTAGTCTGCAATTTAAAATAAAATACCAATTTAATGCTAGAAAGTTCCATCTCACGTTCAAAGGAATTTTGAAGATATTATCGGACATGGAATACAAAAATGTGTAATTTCTTTACAATAAATGGTTTGAAATGTCCTTTGAACATATTTTCCATAATTTTGAAATACACATTTTTATGGTTTGAAGATTACTATAGGACTTCAAGATGTATTTTTAGCTATAATTTGCATGAAAAGGACGTAAGCTATTTAATTGATGTCGATTTTGGGTCAAGATCTACGTTTTTATAAGTGTCAATAGGTTTTGCTTACCGAATACATACACTTTTTAATTTATGAAAATAAAACTCAACGTAAATGAGAATAGTAGTTGTGCCTCAGCCAGTGAGGTAAAATTATATAAATCGAAGGTATAAAATAATGATAATAGAATTAAATTGATATAAGGTAAAAGAGCTTAAAACTTGATCTTTTTTAAATTGATTTAATATGGAGAATATTCTCTTTATATTATATAGAATGAATCCTGTGCATATTATTCCAGGAATAAAAATGTTTAGAGGTAATTTAAGATCATTAATTGTAATAAAATTAGGAATTTTCGTATTCCAAGCCTGATAATACTTTAAATTTGGCTGTTTGTTCCATAAAATTTAGAGCTTCTTCCCCGAAAAATAACAAATATTTTCAAGAGGTAAAACAATTTTATAGCCTTAAATTTGTATTTAAAAAAAATCGAAAACCAAGAAAATAACGGCTAGCGAAACCTCTACCCAATTTTTTTTTTTAATAAAAGAACATTTTGTTACGTCGTAACAATTTTATTTTTATTTTTATGAAATTATATATTTTTGGGAATTTGCTTTTCGATAAATCTGTCATTCTTCACATTCAGGAAAAGGCTCTTCGAACACAGCTGTTAGGCAGATTTCTTCGGGAATTTTTATTTTTTACTTTTCTGAATTTATGTTATCCCAAATTCTTTGGGTTTCGGATTTTCTTCGCTTTAGTTTTATTTATGCGTTTATGATTTAGTCTCTTCCTCATCTTTTGCTTTTGACGCCGAGCACGTTCTTCTAGTTACTTAAGGAAACGGACGGCCTCGGTACAGCCTAAGGTCCTAGATTAGGTCCTAATTGTTATTACCCTATTGTCCTCTTGCAGTCCCATCTTGCATCTTCCGGTCCTTTCTCTCTATTTTCTTCCACCATCCCTTCCTTCCAAATTTTAGAGAAGAAACCGTTGTCTCCACCCTCTCAATTTCCACCAATAATCTTCAAATTCGCTCCCACTTATTTTCCAAAATTTCCCACTTTTCCTCTCCTTCGAGACTCGATATTCCGGTCAGCGATCTTCACTTCGTCTTGTACTTTATCCGAGCTCAGAACCTTTCTTTGTTATTCGCGCGCAACTCCAATTCTTAAAGTAGATTTTTCTCTTTGATTAATGTCCAGTGCTATTTTAATATTATTTAATAAACGACTTTTTAATGGATTAACAATTTATTCATTAACAAAAATCACCCCAAAACACATTTATAGCCGTTTGTTTACCAATAGGAAGAAATTTAATTTTTGAAAATCTGAGCTGTGATTTGGATTCAACAAATATAAAAACCTTCAGACACCAAACCCTTTCACAATCGAAAAACACAATTTTATTCACATTCGTCGCATTCTTCTCTAGTTTTTAAGTGTGAAACTGAAATGGTTAATGTGCCATATCTCAAAGAAAAAGAATCGGTTCGGGGTGATCCAAAATGGTAAGGATTTGGCCATTTCTTCACTTTTGGGGTAGAATATCTTAAAATCCTGACTTGTCACCTAGTCTAGTCTTTGGGTGCGGTAAAAGTACAATTTTGGTAGATCTCAGCTATCATAAGAAGCTGTTAACAACACTGAGTAATGGTGAATATCAACCTCCAGATTACTAACCCTCAGCTATGGTCATTAGAAACTTGAGCAATTTCTAGTAACGATTCCTAGCAAGGGTCAATAAAAAGCCTTAGAACGTGTCAACAACATCCTTAGAAACTCTTCACAAGGACCCTTATAAACTATTAATAAAGACTCAGTGGACCCCTAAATATTTCTCTAAAAATATACTAAGAAAAAGAATATTGCGAAAATAATAGAAATTAGTGCGGAATGTTACAAAATCAATAGAAAAAAAACCTACAAAATCAGAAAGATGTAATATATTTATATATAATATAATCACGGGTGACGCAAAACAAATGTGAATACAATACAATACGAATACAATTTTTTAATAAATTATCCCAAAAACCAGTGGTCATTTTGACATTAAAACAAACAATTTGTAGAGACGCTATTTTACACACAAAAAAACATCTTTATGGGCCATTATTGTAAATACCCTATTACTGAAACCCATTAGATGAATTCCCCTTAAAAAAATTTTAATTAATTTTTATCACAAGAAAATCAAATAAAGGGTAATAATCTTTGTGCTGATCAAACACGTGATTATAAACCGAGTAAATATACTTTCTACAGTGCTAGCAGACTTCACTGAGGTTTTGTACCTCCCTTAATTAACCTTTCTGCTCGAAAGATTTTCCTGCATTTTACCCTCCCAGCTCTCTAACTAAAACTTTCATAATGGTGTTGATCCTCTTCCTATTTTCTGATATGCCCAGCCCTTTCTTTCCTATCCTCCCTGATGCTGTTAATTTTTATCCTATTTGAAAAACTCCAGAGGTTGCAGACGGTCAAGGCAAAAAATGTCGTCCTTTTTATTAAAAGAGACTTTTTCTTTTGAGTTAAAAAAGGAAGATCTTCGGTTCGGCATTCAGCAATCAGCTTCTTAGAGTCTGAGGCAGTAGATCGAACGGCTTTAGGAACTTTATGGAAATAGTTGTTTGAAGGAGGGACTTATTTCTATTGAAAAGTGCAAACAATTTTCTTTCATGGGAAAGTTTCCCTACCTTGCTGTTTGCATAATCACGAATGGATAAGGCGTCTATACAATTTTACTACTGTCATTATTATTTCGATCTTTTTTCAATTTTATAATTATTTGATCAGAAATATTTATTCAGAACTTTCGGCTTTCGGTAGAATGTATAAAACTTTTTTTAACTTCCTAGAATTAAACAGCATTGTTAGTTTAATAATTTTATCATGAATATACAACAAATGAAAAGTTAATGAAGCTTAACGTTATAACTTCCACTTGTTTTAGTTTATCCTCTTATTCCTTCAGCTTATGCTGAACACATTGGGGTCATAACCTAAACGTTATATCGATACATTTAGATTGTATTATGAGTGCTAATAAAATTCTGAGCTTCTTGCTGGAAGTCCACCAAGCCACACTGCGACCTCTTTTCACGAATATATCCACAACTCAAGCAATCCCGAAGTAGAATCTTGAAAAATTTGAATAATCCTAGTATACGATCACACGTCCCATCCTTAGGGTCAAGATTTATTCCGAGGGCTTTGCTATTCTACCCGGACTGAAAATTTCTACATAGTTTGTTTTGAGAATTATTCTTATTAATCCATTTCAAGGCTAACTGTTTGAAAAAAGCCTGCAAGAAACAAATGGAGAGAAGGAACAAGAGTCAAGAGAGGGAGGAGGTGAGTACTCTTCTAGAAAAGATAGGAGGGTGAAATTCACTTCGGTGTATGCTGAACCAGCGTATTTCTATCTGATCAGGTCGTGCATAGACCTGCAGGTAAAAATCACTAAATCTCGAGTTACCAAAAAAACGTTATCAGCAATTTTTCAGAACAAGGTTTCAATCTGTTCATCCTTTCACAGATTTTATAAAAAAAATTTAAAGGTTACTATGTGTTAGATTCATAAAATAAAAATATTTGAAGACACTTAAATTATTATTGTTACGTCAAACTACCCAAAGATAATTATATTCAATTTGCATCTGTTTCTTTTTTCTTAGGCGTACAAAAACGCAGAAAAAATATCAATTTGTTGAACATTTGCGGAAACAAAAGAAGATCCGCTTACTGAATTAAGAAATAAACATTTCGAGTACTTGAGTACTTTTCTCGACAAATATTACAGTAATAAAGCAATTAAGCGGCGCTCGTACAACAATGGCTTTTAATTCTAGGTGGAAAATGTGACAGGAGTAAAAGATAGCCGGATTTTTCCATCCTTTACGAACCGTTGCCGCTCTTAAAGCAGATCTTGCCTGTCTTCTTTACTTCTCCTAGTAACCGACCTTTCTTTCCATCGCTTTTCTCTGTCATCCTTTCTCAAGTATTCTCGAATTGAAGCAAGAGGCTGGGGAAGTGGAGCAAGTTGCCTATTAGGGAATTAGTTTTTATAACAGTTGCACGGATCCCTGCTTTAGGAACAATATTGTTCCTTCCCTCTTTTCTCCCTTTCCCTTTTCTATTTTCTTCTCTCTCCTTTCCATTTCCTCACTTTCCGCTCTTTACTTATTTTTCCTCTTTTTACTCTTTTTATTTACTTTGATAGGAATCTCTGGCTGATTCTTTCCCTTTCTCTCGCAATTAAGAAATTGTTTTTAAAAAGGCTGCGATCTTTTGTTTTTGATTCTAATGAAATTTTATACAGACAAACAGAACTCGATAAACAGTAAAAAACTGGATAGGAAATATAAAAAAGGTATTACACTTATATCCCTTTCTATTTTTTTTGTTTTGTTCGGCTGTGTGAATAACTGATGGGCAAATTTTTTGAAGCATTTTTTCCCCTGATCACTTTCGGAAACAAGAACCCTTATGCAGCCTCAATCAGAGTCGCCTAATTAAAAGGAAGTAATGGTAGACTAGGGTTCAAACTGAGCAGTCTACGTCTCCGAATAACGATGGTCGACAAACACAGACGCGATCGCGTTACTGAGAGAGGAGTAGATTAAACATTTTTGAGTCGATCCATTAAGTAAGGTAATAACGAATTTTACGGCAGTGAAAAGCTGCTCACGCCTGAGTCTGAAGTTAATTACTTTCTCGCTATGAGAACTTTAACCTCTCTCCTCATTTGTTTGAACATCCTTTCCGACCTTCTCTCAGGACGCTGGAATACGTACCAAGCTGACTTCTTATCTCCCCTAGAGTTTACTTTTGTAACCTACGATGTTCTCTTGCAGCCTTTATTAGTCTTCGGCCTTGTCCTCTAATTCTACTTCGCAACACTCCCTTGAAGTTTCACTCTGATGTATTTCTTTCTTGACTTTAAGTTTAAATATTATAATCCTTTCAAAGAGAACAATAGATGTTTACCCGTAATATTTTATAGCGAAAACCCATACTGAATACGTGGAACACCACAGAATGTTCGGGACTTCGAATTTTTTTATAGACAAAACAGCATTTTCTTCAACCATTTTATTTCACATAAACAATTTTCACTAATATTATTAATAATTCTGGATAACAAATCAAGAATCATTGTTAAATTCACATATGACACGAAGTGATAGTGACTATAAGCTTTATCAAGTGACCAACAGATGTCGCCAGCATTTTCCAGCTAATATATAGGTTTTAACGTACATTTTTTCCGTATTGTGATGAATACATTTATACTTTTGTATTCTTCTAAGCAACTTTATGAGGGTCTTAATAATTAACAACTGAGCCATCACCTCATAATGATCAGAATAGTCCAACATTTAAACAGTCAAAAAATAATTTTTCTGTTTAAAAAAATTCGTATTTTTTGTCGGATTACCTTCCAACTGATTTTTATTTTTCTGAATTATCATTTGCTCTACTTTTTATTATTCCGAATAATCATTGGAAATAAGGGCGCTACATTTTAGCTCCTTCAATCATTAAAATTGTCTTTGTAAATGGAAAATTTTACAAGATAAAATGTAGAGGTCGAGCAACGACTTAAAAAAATAATGTTATGAAATGTAATCGATGAATTTTCGAAATGGTTTCTAACTTCGCGAATCCTTACACTCAAAGATATCGACCTATTCAAAGCCGTTAAAAATTTGTCCTTGCGGTATGATCAAGTAGGGTTATATATGCCTGCATCCAACACCTAAATTATGTCACAAATAAACCAGTCTATCGTAGATTAGAGAAGAAAAAGTCAAGAATTAAATGCAACTGAACTTTAAAATCAAAGATTAATATAACACTACAAACACTAAACAAAATATATAATAATCATAGAACGTTGAAAAATGATAGTAATAAGGAAATAAACAAGAATTAGCTGTAACTATATATATATATATATATATATATATATATATAATATATATATAAT
>CAKNYM010015677.1:0-19603 GCA_932195095.1 Andricus curvator | reverse complement strand
AAATCTGATGATGGATTCTTAAAATTAAAAATGGTGGATCCAATGTGGCGGACATGAATTATTAAAAATGTTAGGACTATGATAAAATTCGTGATACTTAGGTTTTCGGTGTCGCTGAATCGAAATCTGGTGTTGGATTTTAAAAGTTCAGAATCGCGGATCCAATATAGTGGTTCGAAATTATCAAAAATGCTTAGAACTCAATCGGATTATTCATATTTACGAAATGAGTTATGAAAAATTTTCGGACCTTGTCCTAATATTTTTAATAATTGACGCCCGCCATATTAGATCCGCCATTTTGAATTGAAAAAATCCAATATCAAATTTGAAATGAAAAACCTAACTACCACTAATGTGATCCAGATCCAAACATATTTACTATTTCATGTACGCCATATTGGTTCCGTAATTTTTAATTTTGAAAATCCAAATGCAGATTTGGATTCAGTGACCCCAAAAATATTGACTTTGCAACTATCACGTGATTCTGTAGTGTTTTTTCTCGAAAACTTTTTTGGCACTATATGTTCTTTTTCGCCTGACTGTGAATGAGTTAAGTAAAGATTAGTTTATGGTTAGATTTTAAGTAAAAATTAGTTACTTCCCTTATGATCAAATATCTTAAAATAATTTTCACGTTTATCTATCTCTAAATGTGCAATATTGTAACCTCTGTTGCGTTAACTTTAGCATAAAGGAGGTTATAGTAGCAGACTTTATCGTATAAAAGGGGAACCCCTTATTAAAATATTGCCTTCTCAGTTGCTTATAAAGAGACGTAACATCTCTGAAGAAATTGACTTGCAAAAGATCAATGCCATTGGTCGTATGGAAGGCTACCTACCAATGAAGCCGCTGTCCGACCTGACTCTAAAGAAGAGGTATGCTGTGACGAGGATCCAGAAGGTGTAAACAAAGTATGGAGCGAGGATCGTTATCGAGCTGGACGGTGATTTCAATAGTTTTCTACCTGCGAGGCTTGTAAAAGTTCTAGAAGATTCTGCATCTCTCGAAACAATGCAGAAAGCTGCTGCTGCTGAGAAGCTACAGTTAAAATATTTGGGTAGACAACACAATAATTTCGAATTAAAAAATGTTAAATGAAGTGTAAATAAATTATAAAAATAAATTACTCAAATTTTAATGTTCAACCCTTGTTCTTCATATTAGCTAATTAGTTTTAAGTTACCATATAAGATTTTTTTCCATTCATTTACTCAATTTGACCAAGATATAAATTGATTTGTCAATCAATAAATTAAAGCGCGGGAAATTTAAATTGATAAAATGTAGGTGACTCAATTGAATTGCGCATGCGCAGAGATTAGTGAGGTACATCACTGATATCTTCTTCCACTATTTGGATTCAATCTCTCAGTTTCAAAAAATGATAAGTATGAATCGTCGTTCGAACACCATCGGACCCTTTATGTCTCACTAACACGGTAGAAAGAGAGGCGTTTTGAAACCTTCGTTTTGAATTATAATGCATCTCGTTGTCTATCTCACATGGTAGAAAGAGAGGTCCGATTGACTGCAGACATCGGTGTCTCAGTGCAGGGAATTTCGGCGCGGTACTAGGGGAACCCCACATCTTTACAGTTTTAAGTTCTAGGACATTCTTTTTACTCATAGTTAGATAGTTTATACACAAAATATTTTATCATTGAAATATGTATTTAAATTCTCATATTTTTATATTTTAGATCATTGAGATGTTAAGATATGAAGCTACATAGTTATATCTTAGTCCATAAGAATTATGAAAATGACTAGGGAATCTCAGCGCGGCACTTGTAGTAATAGGAGAATCCTGCGTATAAGGTAGACGCATGACACTTGCAGGGGAATACACGTGGACGCTGGCAGAATCTAAGCACACACTGGGGTGACACATACCGTTTTTTCAATCAATTCACGGCCGATACATATATTACCGACTTGTGATAAATTGATATTAGTGTTGGATGAAAGTACTGAGTGACGTCATCAGTTATTTACACTCGATTGGTAAGGTAGGCTCCTGATATAGCGACTGAGGCTCAATCTACAGCTGGGGATGTACACTACCAACGGCCCCTGTTTCATCGACCAATGGTAATAAATCGGCATTACCGACCGATGGTAAAATTGCCTTACCGGTCAATGATAAATCTGCACTACCGGCCTATGGCAAATCTGCATTACCGACTAATGATGAATCTGCATTACCGGCCGATGGTAAATCTGCATTACCAAACGATGTTTATTACCTGGTGTAGGTAACTGAGCATGGAGTAGAACCTTAAATTTTGCATGGAGCAAAACCTACTCGGTCGGTAAGAGGCGTCGCAAAATTTGCATAAAGCTGGGACATAGATGCATTTGAGGAATGCTTCACATTATTTTGCTCGAGTTAAAAACTATTCTGCGCGTTTATTGAGTAAAACATCTGAAAGTCCACTATTACCTTTGAAAGAATAATCAAAGTTGATTAAAACGAGCGAATGCTCGAAGAGAATTGGAAAGGAAAATGGAGCGCGAAGGTGACGGCAGGTTGCATTTTAATCCTATAAGGGTCCAGCGTTCGAATCCTGGTACCGAAGGATTTTTTTTCCTATTCTAGTAGAATTTCTTCTACTTAGCTGCATTTGAAAGTTTTTCGAATGACTCTATGTCCCAGATTTACGCTTTCGGAATCTTTCCCCAATCAATTTTTTACGTGTAGTAAACATCATAAAAGAGACAAGAGAAAGAAACAATCAAATCGTTAACTGCTTGAAGTTGCTGCCGCTACAGGTACAATTTTTCTATGAACAAAGCAAAACCAAGATATTGATGTGTTCAATATTTTACCAACGCATTATTAATTATATATTGCTTCTTTCTATCGATTCACTCTGAAAAATGTGCGCCGCATTTGCTGCTTCTTCCCTTCTTTTATCATATAAATAACTTCAAAAGGACTTTATCCTAATTGTAAATTCGACATCTGATTGAAATAAATTTAGCTAAAAAAATTACCAGGAAGAATAAACCTCTTAAAAAATGTGTAGTTTCTCAAATCTAGTTTATTACAAAATATACTACCTTAAAGATAAGTTAATTGACATGCATTCTATCTAAAACTCATATTACTCTAAATCAAACATATTTACTCTGAATCGTTATCTCTAGTGCACTTGTCTTGAAAACTCTGAAAAGAGGGGAAAAACCTTTAATAATAGCTCAAGGAATAACGTCTGCCTAAGATACAATGAAGCTGATAAGACTAGGTACGTCAAGATTGCGTAAATCGTCGACTCTAATGTGTTATTGATTTAAGGCCATGTAATATTTAACCGATTTCTACTTTACCGATCTTTTTTCTCAACATTTTACGTTCACACGAATTAGGGGTATGCGAAAATCTGTCACGTGACCAATTATTGCATGTTATCATATTTGGCAGCTTCATAAATAGAAAAGCTAATATATTGTGCTAAAATTTTAGAAAATGGTTCAAAATATATAGGGGCACGTCTTTCTGGGCCATTTGAGTTTTTATTTTGTTTAAATAATGCAATTTTTTATTTTTTCTCAGCTTAGGCTTTAAAGGTCTGTGCTCAGTTACATTGCAAATTGAAAATTACCAAAAATTCACTATTTAAACAAAATAAAAATTCAAATGGCCCAGCCAGACGTGCCTTTATATATTTGGAGCCAGTCCCCAACATTTCAACACAATATTTACATTATTCAAATAATGAAGCCGCCAAATATAAAACATGTAATTGGTCACGTGACACTGTCACATGCCCTTAAGATATTGAGTTGACAATTTGGGATATCAAATGAAAAATACTAAGGAATATTTGTATGGTCCTAAATTTTGAAAATTACACAAAAATTTATTTAAAAAATATTTTTGGACTTCTTTTTTGTATTTTCAAAAATTAAGGACTATACAAACGTTCCTTAATGCAGTTTATTTAATTTCATTAACTTTTACCTCGATGTCTCAATTCGTGTGGACGTGAGTGGTTGTGAAAGAAATGTCTGTAAGGTAAGAATTGGGTAAGTAATATTATATGGCCTTAATGCTTAATCAAGAAGAATAAATGCAATTGATAATTAAGTAACCAACATTAAACAGTTGCTGAGAGCGCTAGTAAAGAGCAACAGAAGCTCAAGATTCATGATATTTTCAACTTGCTATAATAAAGTTAAAGAATTTACGAACAGGAATAGTTTAAAATTAGAAGTATAATTTCATAATTTACAAAGAGGAGATGAGAACTTTATTTGGAAATATCATTGTTTATATGAGGCAGAATACGACAAAAGTTCCCTTCTGCATTTTTGTTATATGGTTAAAACTTGACTGAATTATAGTCTTAGGGATCCTATATTAGTACACTAAACTATAGGTCCATTTATCAATTGGTTGTCAAGATACAATCATACAGGGGCCTGAAGTAAAAAAGTTCCTATTTAAAAAATAGCTTTTATTGAAAATCAAAACAAAAATTGATTTTATGAAAAAAACAATCAATTTTAATTTCCAAAAATTTATTCAATAGTTTTATAGTAAATAAAAATAATTTTACAGAACACTATAATAAAATTCCAATCGGATACTCCTAAAAGAAGATAAACTAACGTGAATGTAGTGGTTGATGAATGGGCCTATGATTTGGTGTACTAATAAAGGTCCACTAGGGCTATAATTCAACCAAGTTTGGGTCAGGAAAAAAATGTTAGGTGGGAATACTTGACGTATTCTCTCCCATATATGCTTTACCTTTTTTGCCGCATTTGTAAGGGCTGTGGATATATTTGATCCAGTTTGTTGCACCATTTTATACAGGTACCCTTCATTATTTTGCAAAAGCGAGTAAGGATGGTCAAATTCCTGAAAAATTAATTAATGCACACAATTTATCCTTCTCTAATACCCATGAATTCATTATATTTGTTTGATGCGGTAGACATTTATTCCTAAAGAACATACCACAATTGATCCTTCGTTCATAACAATGAATTTATCACAATCCATAACAGTATTTAATCTATGAGCAATGATTAAAACAGTGCAGTTTTTAAATCTTCTTCTAATCGTCTTTTGAATCAATTCATCAGTCTGCATATCCACATTAGCAGTCGCCTCATCAAGTACCAAAATCTTGTTATTTCTTAGAATTGCTCTAGCTAATGATAAGAGTTGTCTTTGACCTACACTAAAGTTAGTTCCCCCATCAGATACTTTCATTTCTAATCCAGTTTTCATATCCTTTAAAACATATTTCAAGTCTACATCTTCTAAAGCTTGCCACAACTCTTTATCTGAGTATTCATCAAAAGGGTCCAGATTTTTTCTGAGGCTTCCGGCAAAGAGCAAAGGCTGCTGGGGAATAATACTAATATTGGAACGCAGATCTTTTAAACCTAGGCGACTTGTTTCCACATCATCAATAGAAACTTCACCTTCCACATAAGCCAAACGAAAAAGAGCAACAATCAGAGAAGATTTTCCTGCTCCAGTCCTTCCAACAATTCCTATTTTTTCCTTGGGCAATATCTTAAAATTCAGATTCTTAAGTACTATAGTGCCTCCAGGATGATAACTCAAAGATACATTCTTAAATTCTAACTGACCTTTTGAAGGCCAGTTGTTTGAAGGTTTGTTTTCACGTTTGGTTTCAAAATGCGGTTCTTGGTCAAGGTCTCTATATTCGAGAATTCTTTCGACAGACGTAAGATGATTATCTACTTCCGTAGCAATTTTGATACCATGTTGTATAATGCTGCATGCTAATAACCACTGTGAAATAATCAAACCTGCATCGCCAATAAGTATTTCATGACTAGAAAATATAAGGAGGTAAATGACACTCGTTACGAAGAGCAAAGTCAATATTTCTAAGTAATATCCGAAGGCTTCGGTAGTGGCTAAGTAAAGGAACTGTGCTGAAGTACTAAGGTCTTGATGATTGTTGAATTCTATTGCTAGAACTTTTTCAGCCTTCAGGGCTCGAATGGTAATCAGACCATCAAGAGTCGCATTCACATGACCAAAGACTGGCGAGCTTGCTAAAATAAATTTGACATAATTAGTTAATCGCATTTTCCAATCATCTTTTATTAAAGTCTGTTTGACAATATAATTTGGTATCTTTTATGACTAGTATATCAAAGCGTTTGAATATTTAAACAAACAAAAAAACAATTTACTTGTCAATTCCAAGTGCTTCAGGCTATGAACAGTTCTCATGTAGATGATACACAGAAAATATAAGAAAGTTCCCAAAATGAGTGCGAAAGTCAGACTCAGAGGATTGAAAGCTAATGTTACAGAAGTTACTGCCAACAAACCCAAACCAATCCTGAAAGTATCTGATAGACAATCTGGTAGTTCTACGTCTACAGTACCGATATCCTTAGAGAATCTGTTAAAAACAAAAGACATACATTTATTTCTCATTTTTTAAAATAAAATGTCAAACAGTACCTGTTTAAAATACGTCCAGAGGGGTTTTCATGAAAGAATAACATTGTCGTACGAATCACACTATGAAACATTAACTGGTGTAGCCTTTGTGATGATCTTATAACTATTTCGTAAAATGCGAAGGTATAAAGAAACAATATAACAAAAACAGAAATATACAATATACTACACATCTGAATATACCATTCCCTTTGCAACCTCAATTCTTCGGAAATTGTTAATGTTTGATTCACAGTTATTTTCGTTGAGATGTTTTTTTCTGCATTCAGCCAACGTGATAACAACAAGTCACTACCGGTCAGGAAGGTTTGATACACCAGGCCCAAGAGCAGCGTTAAAATCACAAGGAATGGACTTCCCACTTCTTTCAAATAGGACCAGAAGACACCTTTAGAATGTTTACCAACTGTTCTCATCTCTGAGACTTCTTGTTGCTCCTGGGCTTCACTTTTCATCAGAGCAGATTTCTCAATCTCATCATATACATCTTCTGTATTTTCTTTCTTTTCCACATTCAGTACTTTCAAAAAATCAATATCAGATTTTAAGACTTGCTCTAAAGTACCTTCAGCTTGTAAAGAACCTTTTTCTAATAACAGTATTCCATCTACACTTTTTAAAAATTGGAGCTGATGTGTCACTAGAATTCTGGTTTTATCTTTTAAGAATCCACAGACACAGTCGTCAAAAATTCTTCTACCAACTTCGGCATCTACAGCCGAAAAAGGATCATCCAAAATATAAACATCCGCTTCTGAATACACAGCTCTTGCTAAATTTATTCTTGCTCGTTGGCCTCCACTCAATTTTATTCCTTTTTCTCCAATCAAGGTTCCATCTTCAAATGGAAATGTTGCGATATCTTTTTCGAGTTGACAAACTTGTATTACCTTCTCATATCTCTCTTTATCAATTGCTTGACCGAAGACTATATTCTGTTTTATAGTAGATGCGAAAACCCAAGGTTCTTGACTGGCATACGATATTTTTCCCGCAACTTGAATGTCTCCTTTTAAAATAGGAAGTTCACCAAGAATAATTTGCAGTAAGCTGGATTTACCAGAGCCCACTCGACCAGTGATAGCCCTCAATGTACCAGCATTCATGCTGAATGTCATATTCTTTATTGTAGCATCTTTAGATGCAGAAGACCATTTTGCAGAAACTTGCGAAAGTTTAATTGGGATTGAATTTTTGTTGCATTGATCATACAAATTATACGGATGAGGTTCCTTCTCCTTGGAGTTCATAAATGACTCTATTCTTTGTGCTGAGATTACTCCTTTCGCCAAAAATTCCATTCCTGTAATGAATCTTTATAAACAATAGTATAAAATTACCGTAAGAAGATGATTATGCGAAAAATATTCCAACCTCTAATGAACATAGAGTAAAACGATAGCCGAAGTTCTGCATAGATTAAAGCTAACATATACATTTTTTCTGCAGTAAATGTAGTTCCAAGTGTAGTGCAGCATACAACTGTAGTGAAAAGACAGATTTGTGGAACATACACTTTAAAACTTTTGATGATCGAATAAACTATAGACATATTTTTAATCACTTTTATCTCCTTCCTGATAAAAATACATCTTATTAGTGTATAATTAGACAAATAATTTTTATTTATAAATAAATTTATAACCTAATAATACTAATTAAGGTTTTATGACTTTGACAGGCACTCAGCTGAAAATTTTTTTATGGATACCTTCACGAAACCTTCTTTCAAGGGACTTCGTAAAAAAAGGTTCAGCTTGGACAAACATGACTGAAGACGAGGGAACAATGTAAACGAATGATATTACATTGTTATTCTAACAAGAAGGTCTGAGATATTTTATCGTAAGAGTTATGAATTATTTGAGCGGAAAAAGTAGGACAAAGCTAGGAAGTGGATGTCTGTTCTAGCAACAACAGCGGCCATATATTTTTGTAAAATAGACAAATATTATATTTACGCCCTGGTTTTTTCCACTAGATAAGAAAAGGATTCTTCCCATGTGTACATTTTAATAACTTGTATACCATTGATGAATGCACTCATAAACGAAAGCCTTTTGTCCGTTAAAGAGGCACATTTTTGAATTCTGCGACTTAACCACTTTCCAACGTATCCTGAAATTAAGCCGAAATTATCAGACTGTCATTAATCTAATGTCACTTTTTTCTTACATTGGCAGTTTACCTTGCATAGGTATTGTTACTAAAATAATAAAAAGGCCAACAAATGGAACCAATCCCATTTGATAATAAATTAAAATTGCAAAAAACATCATCTCGATTGGCGCAAAAATAAGATAGTGACAATAGTAAGACAATTTCTCCATTATTTTGACATCCTGGGATAACATATTGATAACCTATAGTTAAAATGCAAGAAATAAATGGGTTTAAAATTAAAGCAAGTCTGAGTATGGGTAAAAGTTTATATATTTAAATTTATGTATCCAACCTGACCAACAGATGTTTCATTTTTCATTGAGAGAGATAATCTTAAGATTTTTCTATAAATGAGTAAGCAGCATGCTGATTTAACTTTCAAACTAGAGTCTGCAAAACGTCTATAAAGTAAATGTGCCGAAAGCGTGTGAGTATATTTAATAAGTATCAGTCCCAAAGCCCAGTAGCATACTTCAGAATTACTCGTTTGTTGCTTGTTGTTAAAGAATCCTAGGACCTTCATCAAAAGAAGAGATTCACTTATTCTAAAATTAAAATATAAAAAACTTATTTGCAACAAGTCAAGACTTTTTTGTACTAAAGGAACATTTCTCAAATTGTTCTATATTATTTTACCTTAGAGTAAGTCTACTAAAGATGAGGATTGATCCGTTTATCAAAAAGTCTTTTCTAAAAGACTGTGCAAGGACCTTTATCAAGCTAGGATGGCTTCTTTCATCTTGTTTCTTTACACTTACGTTTTCTTTCTGCCATAATTGGAAAACCTGATGCCCTACCACTTCACTGGACAGTTCAGGAAGGACAGAATAAATATCCGATGCTTCGAGTTTTCTCACAAATCCTTGACGAATTATTTGGTAGAGCCAACTGAAATGATAATTCTAATTTTCTATTAAAAGAAGTGGAATTAAATAAAAAAGTGATGTAACTTACGAAAAAGTGACTATAGAAATAATGCTGGCATTCTCCCTCGGATTTTTCATCTGGCTCTGATCTTGAAGCATTCTGTATTTTACACCTAATTTTATTTTTGTATTTTTAATTTCAGTACCAATTTAATTATATTTGATCAAATTAAAGAGCCAACAGCCATACCACGCTGAAAAAACCAGTTCTCGTCAGATCACTGAAGTTAAGCAGCGTTGGGCGCGGTTAGCACTTGGATGGGTGACCATTCGAGAAAACTGAGTGCTGTTGGCACATCGTGGGTGTGGTGAGCCCACACTTGTAGTTATTTACTACAAGTTATCAACCTAGAAACACTACCCGAATCGGGTAGTGTCACGCCTACCCCGAAAGGGAAATGGCTTAATGGTATACAAAGAAATATAAGCTAAGTTTATCAATATTAATACATTATTTAAAAACTGTAATCACAATTCGTACGAAGTAAGCATCTCATTTTTAAAATCCTCGTTGAATTATTCCTGATATGTGACGTTCAGACAGGAAGGCGTGGGACCTTCCTGGCTGAACGTCACAAATCAGGAATGATTCAACGAGGATTTAAAAAATGAGATGCTTACTTTCGTACGAATTGTTATTGCAATCTTACTTGAGGCAATATGCTCCTCTTTGTCAACAAAGGTCAAAAGTATCGTTTTTGGAGTTTCGATGGAAAATCGCACTTGAATCTATGCTCTATTTCGTGACATTATACCTATGTCTCGAAAGTGATCAGAGGTGAGTAAATTTTATGTTTGAAGAAAAAATATAACACGTACGCTTATAGCACTTACCAACTTTCAATACGTTGTTCTCAAAAAGCGGGTTTTCCAAATTCCAACTTTAAAACTGCCCCGGCGACTCGTTTTTCAATCTGAAGAGTTCATCCCACGCTCAAAATGTCGGAAATTTATCCGGACATATCCTTGCGGAACGTCACATGTGTATAAACAATGATAACTCTGCGAAAATAACTGTAAAAGACTTTAGAAAGTAAGTATGGTATTCGATTGAAACGATTGAAACGTTCTCTTAAGAGAACGAATGACTAGGTATAAGGATAAATCTGTTTAAAAAATTGAAGTCAATAAAAACTTCTTTATTGCAAAATGCTCCAACTGATACAGTCAATTGTCATGAATTTTAACCTCAAGATCCATCAAATTAAAACGACGATATTTAATCTACGCCATTATCTTCTTCTTATCTTCTTATCAAGAAAACTCTGAAAAAAGTTGATAGACTTTTAATAAATGAAGGAACAAATTTTATTTTGAAGAAAATGCATTTGATAAAGATAAGCAAGTTGACATTGCGAAAATATTCAATATTATGGATGTTCAGGTTGTTCCTCTAACAATAATTCTAAAAGAATAGATCCATTCCATAAAAAATTGAGCCTATTCATTGAAAATTAGTGAAACGGTGCATGCGTTTACAAAAATTATGTAAAAAAATAATAATCGTTGTCAATTCACAAAGCATTACAGCAGAGTGACATCGGAATAAAATGTTTAGTTGATTCCCTCAACAAAAATTGAGACTATTTATTGAAAAATAGTTAAGCTATGAAAAAATAGCAATTTTGAAAAGTTAAGAGACAAAACGTGTTCAACACTCAAATCTGTTCGAAATTGAAATAGTTTAAAAAAAACGTTCAAATCGGATAAGAATTTTAGGCTGAAAATTGATTCATCCGCGGAAACATTAGTTGTCACATTGTACACTCCGCTCGCCGCTAGCCGCAGTGAGATGAAATAAAAAAACGGGGTTCAAAATAACTTGGAGAAGACAATAAAATTCTTGACCGGTTTTGAATTTCTTTTTTTGAAAAAATTAAGCATTCAGTTTGAAAGAGATTTATGTGGCCCGATTTTTAAATTTTTGTTTGCTTAAACATTTATGTTAATGCAAATAGTGAAAAAATAGTCGATTTTTTATTTTTTTTTTATTTTTGTGGAAATTCATTTCCTAAGTTCAGCATCACTAAATCAAATGCGCAGGGGTGTTTGAAAGCGAAAAAAATTATTATCCAGTAAAGTTAATTGTTCTGAATAAATTAAATTAACAAACAGTCTACATTATGATTTTTGCATTTAAATTACTTGCTTTTATTGACAAAATGATACTGGATCATAAAAATTTGTCATCCAATATTTTTTATTAATTTTATAAACAAATTACATAAACAAATGCCCAGTGTGGACATTTAAAGGCAGAGCGAAATAGTATGTTTTCGTAATTTTGTTAAAATTATGTTATTAGTAATGTTTAATGATGAAAATTTTGTAATTCAATATTTTGTATTAATGTTATAAACAAAGGTCTAGTGCTGACGTTCGAAGGCAAAAAAAATTTGCTTTTTCTGTTAATTTTTCGAATTTATGTCGCCAATGATGCTTATTCATGAAATTTTGTTATCCGATATTTTTTCTTAATTTCACTCTCAATTTCACTTTAAGCGTCTACATTCGGCATTTATTTATAGAATTGGTTCACATAATTAACAAAAAAATATCGGATAACAAATTTTCAAAATTGAAAGGACAAACGACTTCTTTCTGCCTTTAAATGTCTACATTCGGCATTTGTTTATAAAATTATAAAAATATCGGATGTAAAAGTTTCATCACTAAACATCACTGACAATATAATTTGAACAAAATTAAGAGAAAAGACTATTTCTCTCTGTCTTTAAATGTCCACACTGGGCATTTGTTTATATAATTCATTTATAAAATTATAAAAAATATCAGATGACAGATTTTCATCACCACAAATCACTAGCAATATACTTCAAGAAAAATGAGAAAAAACGATTTCTTTCTGCCTTCAAAAGTCCATACTGGGCATTTGTTTATACAATTTGTTTATAAAATTAATAAAAAAATATCAGATTACAATTTTTCATCATTGAACATCACTGGATACATAATTTTAACAAAATTAAGACAAAGTACTATTTCTCTCTATCTTTAAATGTCCACACTGGACATTTTTGTATGTACACCAGACTCTCTTTAGAGGAACAATCTCGGGGGTTGCCTGCAAATAGCCTTGTTCATAAAGCGCGTACATCGAAACCTAAACAGTCAGGGCCGCCTGAACCGCTTCCATAATATTGCGCAATCTACTTGACTGAGTAGTAGTTGCACTGCGTCCCTTCAGAGGCGGAGTCGCAACCTTCTCTCGCCCTGCCCCCTGAGAAACTGTGTGGACCAGCAATTCTAGGAATTCATAAAACGCGTGCGATCGCGCGTTCCTCTGAAGAGAGTCTGGTGTAATTTGTTTATAAAATTAATAAAAAATATCGGATGACAAATTTTTACGATCGAGTATCATTTTGTCAATAAAGACAAGTAATTTAAAACCTATAATGGTATTTGAAAACGAAAAATCTAGAATGTAGACTGTTTGTTAATTTAATTTATTTGTAACAATTAAATTTACCAGATCATAACTTTTTCGCTTTCAAACACCCCTGCGCATATAGTATAGCGATCCTGAACACACGAAAAATTTGTCCAAGAAAATAAAAAAAACAGCGAACAAATCCACTATTTTTACGCTATTTGCATTAACATAAATGTTTAAATAAACCAAAATAAAAAAAATTGGGCTACATAAATCTCTTCAAAACTGAATGCTATTTTTTTTTTAAGAAATCCAAAGTCGGTCAAGAATTGCCATACACAAGTTATTTTGAACCTCGTTTTTTTATTTTATCCCACTGTCCCTCGCACACGGCCGACCGAGCGGGTTTCGTCCAGCGCAGCGCACAGTAAAGCAAAACGTCAAAATTTCTTCTAAAACCTCCTACTTGTGGAGTTATCAAGTCTTAATCAGTTTCGATATTTTTTTTAAATACTCTCTAAATTCTAAAGAGAATTAGGAGAGACGATATTCGAATTTTTACATTCTCATCAGAGAAGGTACTAGATTTGTGCAAAATTTGACCTCCGTTTTTGTCAAATGTCCACGTTTTAAGACATTCTGAACTAAAAAAACAGGTTTTCACGAATGTGTCCTGTATGTGTGTATCACTGTGTATGTTTGGATGTGTGCATGTATTTATCTAGATTTTTATTTTGTTAGCACGATAACTTTCGAAATAATTGACAGATTGGATTGGGCTTTGGTATACTCTTCAAGTGTCTTAAAATGAAGGTCAAGTTCGTTAGCCAGCCATTTTTGATACAAATTCAAAAATTGAGCGCTTTTTCAAAATGTTTGAGACCACTTTTTTCATATTTAAAAATTCTATGTGCGGATGTTCGTAGTACACAAAAAGACAAACAATTTATCCCAATGAATTTTTTGATAAAACAAAAAATACTGGAGTTATAGCATTTACAAAATTCCAAAAAACAAACGAAAATGAACATTTTAAGCCAAACAAAGCACGATATGAAAAAAAGTCAAGAGAAGAAAAATTTGTCTTTTTGAACACCCTACACTATTGTTAAAAGAATTTTTTAATATTCTTGAAAAATCGAAAATTCAAATTTTTATTGCACAAAAATACAAATAAAAAATTCCATTTTGTGGTCAAACTATACAAGATACGAAAAAAGATGAATAGACAAAAATTGTTCAACCGAAAAAGATCTACAAATTTGTTATAAAATTTTGTTATAAAAATACATTTAAAATAAACAAATTAACTTTTTGGAAAAACGATACATGCTACAATAACATTTTATTTGACAAAATTTTTCGCCTAAATTACATTTACAAATTTTCTTTGAACCACTTTACGCTAGGATGCATATTTTTTGTTTAAATCGTAAAAAATAAAATTGAACATAAACAAATTAAATTTATGGAAAAAAGATACAAGTTGCAATAAAAAAACATAATAACAAAATTGTTTTTTACACAGGATGCGCACTATTTTTCAATTATAAATACAAGGTAAGGACAACACGTCTGTTTTTAATATCAATGCATATTATGAATTGTAATAATATAAATTTATTGAAATGATGTAAAATTTTCACGGTAGATGAGGATGAAATTAAATGCAAAATCAGGAACAAATATTAAAGTAATCATGATAAATACAATTCGTAGTTTATTTTGCAATATCTAAATGAGAAATCACAGGCCGACGTACAGCAATAAATGTGATATACATTTGATATAATAATGTTGAACATATAATGTAGAAAATTTCGCATTTTGGACAAAATCGAGTTTGAAGCATGAGGTACGTGACGAGAATGTATTCGTTAAACCCGAAAGAGCTTTAACAAAAGAGAATTCACAATTACCAAATTACAGTTGTCGGTGATTTGACCTTTAATTTTAAAACGTCTGTGCACAAATGTGGGGTAAATACAAAGACTGAGCGTGAAGCGCGAGATCCAATAGCCGCCCGCCGAAGTCGCGCTGAAACTTGCGAAGCGCGCGATGAGCATGTGCAGATTTTTTTATTTCAATTCTGTGTTAACAAATGAGGTGAAAAATGGCAATTATTACAACTTTATTTTATGTCTTTCCGTAAACAATGGAAATAAACTCCGGATTAATCGAAATAAGTGTATTCAATACTTTTTTTTCAGCAAATATACATTATATTCCAACGTTAGTCGTGCAAAATAAAAAATATTTTAACTAATCAATATTTGTTAACTTTATAAACAAATTATATAAAGAAATCTAAAATTCAGATATTTGAGACAGGGAATGCGTCTCGTTTTCATCAGAATGCTTTCAAATTGTTCTTACAGTGATGACAAATTATGTGTACATAAATTTATTGTTTGATAACATGCAATAACGTTATAAACAAATTCTATACAAAATTCACTATTCGGCCATTTATCAACAGAAATATATTCTGCTTGCACTGATAGACCGTGCATTAATTTAATAGTGATTTTGCAGTATAAAACTTTCTTCTTCCAATGTATTTTTTAAATATTTTAAACCAAATTATATAAAAAAATGCATTAATTGGCCACTTATTCACAGAAATACATTCTGCTTTCACTGAAACCTTTTCATATTAGTTTAATCATATTAGACTAACAGTGATATACTGTCAAAAAAATCGACTTTCGCAACATACTTATCAATGTTTTGAACAAATTGTATAAACAAGTGCATGTTTCGGCCATTTATTTTCCGAAATACATACATTCTGTTTTCACTAGAACGGTTGATACCACTTTTATTAATCCAATCCCTTATCGTTCTCCAGCCGATACCATCGCCATCTTCCAGGATTTAACTGGGATCGCCCTGACGCCATCCATCCCAAAAATTCAAGCTCAACCTACTCTCGGGGAAAGCGTCGAGATATATCATCGCTCGTGGGCCAGCAGGTCCCACCTAATTGTAAGTGGTTGAATAAACCTTATTACTTATATTTGGCTTTCTTCAATGACTCCACCCGATCTCGACATTCCATATCCTCCATCTTCTCCTTGAATTTTCGAGACCTCACAAATTTGGCACCCAACCTGAATACCCACAATTCCCGAATTCAAAAAATTCCTCCAAGTCGAGAACGGAAGTCTTGTGATGAAAAGTGATGATCACTTTTGATTGCATGAGTGCCATTGAAAAAATATTTTCATTTGTTTAAAATGTTATTGATACTACATAACTACACTACATAACTCTGGTTCGCAACCTCCAATGCACAAAAGTGTACTGCGCAGCCGGAAATCCGACATTGCTCTCTTACGCAACCATCAATGCCACAATAGTATATTGCACTGCCTGAAGTGCGACATAACTCTAGTGCGCAACCACATATGCCGCATAAGCCTACTGCGCAGCTGACAGTGTCACATAACTCAGCGCGCAACAAAAAATGCCACATAAGTCGAATGCGCATACGGTAGTGCCATATAACTCTAGGGCTCAAATAAATATACCACATACTTTTACTGCGCAGCCGCAAGTGTTACATAACTCCGGTGAGTAATCAACAATGCTACAAAAGTTTACTGCGCGGCTGAAAGTGCGATATAACTCTAGGGAGAAATTAAAAATGCCACATAAGTCTACTGCGCATCCGAAAGGGCGACGTCACTTCAGTGCGCAACCACAAATGCCATGAATGACTACTGCGCAGCCGGGAGAGTAATATAACTCTAATGCGCAGCTCAATATATTACATACTTCTACTGCGCAGCCGGACGTGAGTCCTAACTCTGATGCGCAATCAAGCAGAAAATTCCTGTATAGAAACCTGACAGGTTCCTCTGGAGGTTCCTGCCCAGGTTCCTGTACAGGAACGTACGTAGGTTCCTGGTACACCGGTTCCTGCCGCGGATCCTGCGAGGGAACTTGCGCACGTTCCTGTAGAGCAGAGGGCGGCAACGAGGGGAAATTTCTCGAGTCCAGATCTTTTAACACGTGTGGATCGCACGCTTCGTCTCTCCCACCAAGATTATCTACTCTACTCTAAGAGTTCGGGGTGGTAGTAAATTCTCACGTCATAAAATAGAATTTACCACCACGCTGAACTCTTAGAGTGAAGTAGAGACTCTTGGTGGGAGAGACGAAGCGACCGATCCACACGTGTTAAAAGAGCTGGACTCGAGAAATTTCCCCTCGCTGCCGACCTCTGCTGTAGAGGAACCTGAGTATTCGAATACCTGTACAGGTTCTTGCATGATCGTGGATGTTGCCGCAAGAAATTCCCTAGGGAGGATCCTGTAAGGTTCCTGTGCAAGTGGGACACATTTGCAAAAAGTATCTATGAAGGATCCTGTACAGGTTCCTGAGCAGGTGGGACACTTACATATATATATATATATATATATATATATAATTTTAAAAGAAGGGTTAAACAACCACCGCAGGGTCCCACTGAGAGCAACCGCCATCTGAAAAATGACCCCGGCTCCCAGTAGAACCGCAGTAAATCACACGTATGGCCACGTTTCACAAGCGTGAGATGGGTGGTCTCAGGGCACGATGAAATCACAACGACAGGCCGGCGAAACCCTCGTGTGTCTTGAGGACACGAAGCGACCTGAAGATGACAGCTTTCTGCATGCATCTCGCAAATGTCGGACACCCCGATAGTATGCGTTCTAGGTACTCAGCGTGTGCATGACACGCTTTGCACCTATCACTGGGAACTTCTTGGCATAAAATGCGGTCACGTGGGCTAAGGTGGAAATGACACCGTCCTGGCATGTGAAAATAAAACCCTCTGTATCTGAATTAAGCCCTGATGCTTTGAGGAAAGGAAAAGTTTGCTCCTTGGTTGGAGAAATTTTCCAACCTCTGCTTTCTTTACTTCGGCTTTTAGAAGTGAAGCATCTAGATGGAGTATTGAACTTTCCTCACTTCTGATGTAAAAATTCAGACCAAGGGTCTCGGCCGCTTGCTCCGCGGCTTTGTAAAGGAACGCTCCTTCGCCAATCATCTCGTGGTTCCTGACCCTCTTTAGGAGAGGATCTCTGCCATTCGCAACGATGGAAGCTGTACTTATAACAATTCGGTTATGAAGACACTGGAGATTCAAAAGTCCGCGTCCGCCTTGATGGCGTGAAATGTATAATCGCGGAACTGACGAATTGATATGCAAGCTTTTATGCATATGCATGATCTTACGTGTGGTGACATCAAGGGCCTTAAGCTCGTTCTTCGTTCATTGAACCACCCCAAACTAGTAGAGTAAAACCGGGACGGCAAGCATGTTAGTCGCAGATATCTTATTCAACGCCGACAGGTTGGAAGACCAAATCTGTCGAAGAAGATGCTTGTATCTGCTTCGGAGAGACTCCCTCACTGATGTTACGTCCTGAATGCGGCTTTGAGGCACGTCCAGGTATGTATAGGTCTCTCCAGTAATCTTTCCTTTCTTCAGATTAATTTTGGCACACTTGTCCTAACCAAAGTCCATCCCAATCTCTCCTGTGTAGTTCTTGACGATATTTATAACAGTTTGAAGTTTGCTTTTACCAGAGGCATAGATCTTCAGGGTATCCATATAAAATACATGAGTTAACCTATGCCGCGTTGATTAGTGTCGCCACAGAGGTATCAGGTTGAATTTCGTAGTGCGAGAGATAGAGGCAGAAGTGTGATGCAAAAAAGAAAAGTGCTCATGGTATCACCTTGAAAGACGCCCTTCTGGAAGGTGACGTTGTTGATTGTCATACGATAATTTCTAGATGAGATGATAAATCTAGTTTTCCAAAGAAGCATCAATCTCTCTATATCAATATCTCACTATATGTAGATGTAACTTCAAGCTTTCCAACAGACAGATGATAAGTCTATGAGAGGTTGAATCGAAAGCTTTCCGGTAGTCAATCCAGGCCATTGATAGGACGCGCTGATGGGCTTCAGCGTCTTTACAGACACACCTGTCAATTAGCAGGTTCTCTCGACAGAGTGCTACACCTTTTTTCGAGCCACGTTGTTCGTACATCTCTCGCCATACAGGCTCAATTCGTAGAACAATCCTGTTGTTAAGGACAGCTGTAATGATACACACACACATACATACATACATATATATATATAGTTAAAAGTTTGGCATAAGGATAACCGCAGGATTTCGCCGGGAGTTGGTGCTAATCTGAAAAATTGCACCCGATCCCAGCGAAATCGCTGTAAAATTTCAGCTGTGACCACATCTCACGACCGCGAGATAGGTGTTTACAGTCCGCGACGAATTCAATACGATGATCCGGCAAAAGTCTCGTGCACCCTGAGGACACGGAGCGACCCAAATACGACCGCGTTCTGCATTATATCCGCAAGTGTCTCAGCATTTTGTTGACACGCAGGGATGCTTTTCAGGCTATTAACCAGTGAAACCTTGGCACCTCCAAGAGCGCCGATGATCAAGACGGTTAGCTTAACAGAATATTCAATAAGTCAAGGAGAACTATGTCTGGCCTCGAGTGCGCAACAGAAACAGTTGTCGAGAATATGAATTTCCAGTATATGCGGCACTTCTCATTTTGGACAATTGACTCTATTTCCCTAGGAGCGTTTAGCTTATATTATATATATATATATATA
>CAKNYM010015674.1:0-27696 GCA_932195095.1 Andricus curvator | reverse complement strand
CACTCAGTTGTTGACGGGAACTCTGCTGGCTCTCTTTCTACGCTGGAAACGGGCGGATAGGCACTCAGTTGTTGACGGGAACTCTGCTGGACCTGAGGACGCGCGACGTAGTGGTGTCAGGAACCCACCGAGCAGATTAAGAGCAGAATACGCAATAAAAATATTCGCAAGTGTCAGTGAACTTGTACCAATGCCTGACCAAGGGGAGGTAATTCGAAAACTCGCTAGACACTATGGCGACGAAATAAAATATGCCATAAACGGTCGAGGCATAAACAAATACGAACCCTCAACCGAATTACTAGAAGAATTCGATAAGATTGGTAGTACAAACACTAACACTCCAGAACAACGTGGATGGAGGAATAAAACACCCAATCCTCGAGAAAATCCCAACAGCCAGCAAGACTCGTGGCGAGTACCGAACACTGGAAGCAACAACCAACGAACAGGTGCCGGCGGCCTAGGTTACCATGGCAACTGCACGCCACAGCCTTCGACGGAAAACACGCAACGTCCGAGCGGAATGTCAGGGCCGAGGCAAGGCCAGAGCCCAGGGGTTCACCGCACCCCGTGGGAAAACAATTCCTGGAGACAACAACAACAGAGCACAACACCTTATCGGGTACAAAACATTGAAGTCGAACCAATTCCTGAGGTAGAGGAAACCATGTATACCGTGGAAGAAATATTGCGAGAGACGGAAAATGAGCGGGAGCCGCGTCAATAAATAAAAAAAATATATTGACGCGGCAACAACCGTTATATACACGGCAAATATGCTCACAAGCATCCCGGAAGAGCTGATGGAGGAAGGTAAAGGAATACTACTAAAGAAAGAATCAAAGTGTTACACTGCCAACATTCAGGTGGCAGGTATTATAACGAACGCGCTAATTGATACGGGCGCAGAAATCACCTGTATATCAGAGAAATTTCTAAACGTTAACAAAGAGCATTTTGAAAGATATCCAAGCCTACCTTTAACAGGCATGGCTGCGAAAGGGCCCATGGGGGGCAAAGCAGCTCGACTCAACCGCGAAATGTATGCTGATGTATAGTTACCGATCGCCCTTACGCAATTTGCTTTTATAGTACTTATACGGAAAACACCCGAACAACTTGAGCCCACAAATAAAAAACCACTTCCCCTACACACCGAATGGTCGGAGAATCAACACGAATTGAAGGTGCGAGAGGGGCAGCCTTTTATCGGTCGCAGTTACCCGATTCCTATAGCTCACAATGAAAAAGTGGACGATGAGATACAGCGCATGCTGAATATGGGAATAATGCAGCGATCAAACAGCTCGTACCTAAATCCTATAGTGTCAGTCATAAAAAAAGATGGCACAATTCGCTTATGTTTGGACGCCCGCAAACTGAACGAGATTCTTATAGAAGATTGGGAATGCCCACAACCCGCGGAAGTGCCATTCCAGAAGTGTAAAGGCGTGAATAGTTTGTCAAATTTGGATATGACCAGCATCTTCCGGCAGGTACCTTTGCATCCAAACTCACGTCAAGGCACCGCCTTCCAGTATCGAGGACGCAGCTACGGATTTAAAGTCGTACCGTTTGAACTTTAAACGAGTATAGCTGTACTCGTGCGCGGCCTGGACCACGCGCTCTTTGGAATGGGAAAGCACATCATTTTTTATCGACGATACCCTTATCACCTCTGAGAATCACCAACAGCACTTAGAACACTTAGATGAGATTTTGAAAAGATTGGGGGAGAACAATCTCACTCTTAATCTTGAAAAATCACACTTTTTCAAAAAGGAAATTAAGTTTTTCGGCTTCATTTTGACAACTGAAGGAGTGAAGCCAGATCCCGAGAAGATGAGCTGAATATACAACTTTCCAGTGCCAAAAAATGTGAAACAATTAATAGGATTTTCGGGTTTAATTGATTTTTACTCAAAATTTAATGACAAACACGCTGTCGAGACCGTACCCTTATTCAAGACGATAAGAAAGAGAGTGTGTTGGAACTGGGACTTAGAAGCACAAAAAAGTGTCGAAAGAATGAAGAATTTATTGGGAACTTTAATCATGGTTTATTTTCCGGATCCTAAAAATGAATACTACATAGAAACGGACGCGAGAAACTACGCGCTCGGAGCTCTCATGTATCAACTAAATGACAAATGCGAAAAAGAAATAATCACATTGTCAAGTCGAACTCTAAAAGGTCCAAAACTTGCGTATTTTACGACCGGGAAGGAACTTTTAGCCATTTTATGGGCTTTACAGAAATTTCGCACTTACCTGCGCGGTGCTGAAATTATCAACGGAACGGATTATCCTGCATTAACTTTCTTGTAAACTTGCATAAAACTTTCAGTGAACCTGAACAAGCTCAACCCAATGGAGGGCAGTTGCTACATCGAACTTCCTTCATTCATCAAGAAAATGGAAGCATATATAAATGTGCAAAATGAGGATGACAACGAGTGTTTTAAATGGGCTATACGATCAGCCATGTATCCACCTGAGAGCAAAGGTAGGGCTAATCGTGTATCCAGCTATACTCAATACAAAGATTTATTAGATTTTTCTGGAATCAACTTCCCAGTTGCATTGAAGGGCGTGAAAATATTTGAAGAAAAAAATTACATCTCTGTAAACGTGTATGGCCTGATAAAGAACAAGAAGAATGAATTTACGGTGGTTCCATTACATCTTACTTCGCACAAGAGGAATATCCATGTGAACCTTCTCCGAGTAGAAGCAGAGTATGTTAGCGAAGACAGTAGTGATGAAGAAGATTATCAGGATATCAAGACTCAGTCCTTTAATTGTCATTGCGTATGGATGAAGGATCTTTTGAGATTAGTGAGCAGAAAACTATCGAAGCATGATGGAAAAAAAAATATTTTTGATCGATGTCTGCACTACTTTTCATCTGAAGGAAAGTTGATGGCTCATACTGAAGATTGTAAAAAATTTAATACCTGCAAAATTGTATTACCAAACCCTGGAAAAAAATATTATCGAATTCAAAAACTTTAAGCATCGAGAGAAAGTTCCTTTAACCACTTATACCGACTGCGAGTCCCTGTTTAAACCCGTAGAGAATCAGGGAAAGAGATCAAACACTGAGGTCTTCCAAAAACATGAGGTTTGTGACATCGGATATTACCTCAAGTGCAGCTGCAATGATCCAGTATCTTTCTATGAGTTCTGCCCTGAAGATGTGGAACCCGCAAAGTGGTTTGCTCTTGAATTGCTGAAGATAGCAAACACTTGTGACGAAATACTTTCATCTACAGTTCCTATGCAGAGACTGACCCCAGAGCAACAGAAAGTCTTTAGTGAATCCACAATCTGTCACATTTGCGAAAAGGCTCTACATCCACCGATGAAAAAAGTGTGTGGCCATTGTCATCTGACAGGTATGTACCGCGGTCCGGAACACGAACATTGTAACTTAGAATATGAAGATTCGCGGACCATACCTGTTGTGTTTCACAACTTACGTGGGTACGATGCTCATTTTATCATGCGGGACGTTGCTACACAATTTGATTGTAAAGTTAAAGTTCTTGCTCTGAATAAAGAAAAGTACATTTCATTTACAAAGTATGTTCAGGAAACTCAAATCAATTTCAGGTTCATAGACTGATTTCGATTCATGGCCTCGTCCCTGGAAAGGTTGGCGTCGTACCTCACTAGCTATAAAATTGTAAATACAGTATTTACTCGTATCGAAAGAGAAAAAATTGAGCTTCTCACGAGGAAAGGTGTTCTTCCTTACGAAAACCTTGACTCGAGAGAGAAACTAAAAGAACGTCAGCTGCCACCAAAAGAAAAATTCTATAGCACTTTGAATGACTCATCAATCTCTGATCAGGATTATGCACATGCACAACAGATATGGTCTGCGTTCAATCTGAAAAATCTCGATGAATATGTAAAACTGTACATGAAGACGGATGTACTACTTTTGGCTGATGTCATCGAAAATTTCTGAGAACAATGTCTCGAGGCTCATGATCTTGATCCCGCACACTACTACACCAATCCTGGCTTGACTTGGGATGTCATGCTCAAATAGACAAAAGTAAGATTAGAACTCCTCACCGACGTTGATATGTTGCTAATGATTGAGAATGGCAAGAAGGGTGTAGTGAGCCAAAGCTCAAACAGATATGCCATCGCCAACAATAAGTATATGGCAGTTTTCAACGAAAATGGGGAGATAATCTGCATAATGCACTTGGATGCAAACAGCCTGTATAGTTGAGCAACGGGACAACCACACCCTTATTGTGGTTTCGAGTGGGTTACAAATTTAGAAAATTTTGATTTCCATGTTCCTGACGATTCACCCATTGCTTACATACTAGAAGTAGATTTGGATTATCCATCCAAACTCCATGACGCACACGATGACTTGCCGTTCTGTCCAGAACACTCGAAACCACCAAGGTCAAGCCAAGAGAAGCTCCTAACTACTCTCCTACCGAAACGATAGGTACGTTCTCCATTACGGGGCTCTCAAACATGCACTAGCTAATGGACTCAAACTTGTCCAAATTCATAGAGTTCTCAAATTTAATCCGTCTGCATGGCTTAAGGAATATATTGATCTGATATTATTTATCAAAACCTTACATCTATTTAGTATGAGCGTAGAATTAACATAAATTTAACGCATAAGTTAATAGTTAGTTTAGCACTCATTTATTTATCGTTGGTTTAATATCGATTCATCGTTGGTTCATCGTTGGTTGAACATTGGTTCATCGTTGATTCAACATTGGTTCATCGTTGGTTCAACATTGGTTCAACATCGATTTAACGTTGATTCAACATTGCTTCAACGTTGGTTCAACATCGATTCAACGTTGATTCAACATTGCTACAACGTTGATTCAACATTGCTATAACGTTGATTCAACATTGCTACAACGTTGATTCAACATTGCAAAAAGTTTATTACATATTCGATATATCTATCCAGCTGTTGTGTGAACTGTCAAAACCTAACCACTTTACAAATATTTTGTTGCCACGTTTCTTGATTACTTTTTCCACAAGGTATACGTCTGGATGTTTAACTTTTAGGAGTTCTTGCTCATAAAATCCACCAGCAACGGGTTGTTGTTGATAGTCTTTGAGCCTGTACGTCACTGGATTCGTAAGCATAACTCGATCCACAGTGAATATCTCTGTTGTCCAGTGGGGAGTGTATCCTTTCTCAAAAACGCAGTTTTTTTAAGCGTCGCATCAGCTCTTCTTCATCCTGGACATTGACATCTTTTGGCTTCATACCGATTCAGTGATTTTTGGTATTGTTGTACTTGGAGATGAGAGTAGGCAAAATGTCTATCCACTTATTGCTTATGTCTATCCACTCTTAAGCTAAATTGTGGCCACATCTTATTCTTGAGCGTGCTACTAAATCTTTCACAGATTAACGCATTTAGATTATCATGCGTTGAGTAGAGACTGTTGTCATATCGTTGGATAAGTTCTTCAAAATGTGAATTACAAAGCTCTTTGCCTTTATCGGTGTGTGAGTTTTTTGGTACACGATCCACGTCTCGTCTATGCCACGTGTTTGCATCCGACGACGTGGATAATTGTTTCTAGCGGGTTTATGCAGTTCTTTGACTACTGCCAATTTCTCCTTGTCCATTCTCGAGTGCGTTTAATCGAGCGTCCAACTGGGCAATGAGTTTAGTGTTACGGACAGACAAATCTTGTTGGGTGTCAATATGCAGATTTTTAAGTTTTTCGTTGATTGATTCTTCGAATAAATGTATCATCAAACTATCATTGTAAATCTCTGTTCGCATAGATGATGTGACTTGATACACAGTACGTATCTCGTTTTGTACAATACGCTGTACAAGTCCCAAATTGACTGCGTCGTTTCGACGGCCATCTGCGTCGTGATGGCCGTCAGAGGTAATCTTGAATCCAACACCAGGCGGCCCACCGCTTCCTGCAGCGGTTTGATCCAGGTGACGTCCAAACACGTCGATACTCATCGTAATACTGACCAAGCGTTAAGAGTACCCTCCTAATATATGATTTCAGCTTTCCACAGTTCCTCAATGATTGATATAATTTCATTGTTGTGACTCGGAATGCCTGCTGCCTGAGACGCTAGGAGTAGACTAAGACGATCAACTAGTTCGTTAGGGTCGTCCCAGTAGACATAGTCAGTACTAACATTTTTTCTTGCTACCATATACTGTGATAGGGAACCTCCACCTTTGGATGATCCTCTGTGTGATACATTGAACAATTTTGAAATAAAGTTCTTGTACTTATTATTGTTGCTAGTGCGAATGGATACACTGGGACTGTATTGCTTCTTGTGTGCATTTGTAGCAATCAAAATTGGCTTATAATTATTTCGATCGTCAGTGCTTATGTGAGACTCTCCTGGATTTTGTTTGGACAAAAGTTCAAGCAAAACAACGGTTTTCAGAGGAATTTGTTTGTTAAATACTAGTAATTATCAGCAGGCTCAGTCACGACATCTTCTTGAAGCATAGTTGTATCTTACTCTTCTGCAGTATCAGCAGTAATAAAGGAAGCATTATCGTCTTGCTCCTCCTGCTCGTCCCCTCATCTTTTTTCTTTACAAGCTCATTTTGTTTAACTTCCTTCTTGACTGCAGGATGCGATACGTCAACCAGTTTCTGCAGTGGCATGACGATTGGCTTAAACGTTTCACTCATTATCCTTTCAGTGGCTTCTTTACCCTTTTTGAGCATTCGATGTTTACGCCGAATCGCCTCACTAGCTTTAACAATTTGACGGAGCACTTCCTTCACTTCGTGAAACTCTGACATGTTGATGTGTTGATGTTTTAATTTATAATGACATTATTACCACTACATGACATATATTTATAAAGAGATAAAACAGTCAGAACCTTTTCTGTATCTGCCCTTATCAATGGCAACAAATCCATACTTGTCAGTATTCCAGCAAGTTGAACATTAGTCTCGAAATTGTAAATGACTCATGTCAGTGTTCACATGATCGTCATACACATGTCTTAAATTCTTTTCATCCTGCTTGAAAAGTATCAACAGATTGACGTTATCTCGAACCAGATGTTTAAGTATTCGAGCGTAAGTTTGACATAAGTAGTATACCATTAAGCCATTTCCCTTTCAGGGTAGGCGTGACAACTACCCTTTTCGGGTAGTGTTTCTAGGTGGATAGTTTTCTTGTAGTTATAAATAACTACAAGTGTGGGCTCACCACACCCATGATATGCCAACAGCACGCAGTATTCTCGAATGGTCACCCATCCAACTACTAACCGCGCCCAACGCTGCTTAACTTCAGTGATCTGACGAGAACTGGTTTTTTCAGCGTGGCATGGCCGTTGGCCATAAGTAATAGTAAGTAATAGATAATACATAAGTAATAGCTATTTACTTGACAAGTGTGGAAAGTAGGCAATTCCCGATGAGTGTGAAGTTGGCGTCACGAGCCGAAGGCGGGTGATGGCATCACACGAATGGGGGATTGCCTGCTTCTCACACTTGTCAAGTACAATACTTTTCACAGCGAGTCTACGGAAAAAGTTCGATTTTCGGAGTGAGATTCTCAATAAATAAGTGAATTTGTTCATTTACTTGCGCGTGGCTAGGCCTGGTGTGAATTGGATCATGTTATAATGTAGTCTCCAATCGCATTTAGAGTCTTTAGGTTTTAGTTTTCATTGTGCTTTACTTCGTGTAACAGAGTGAGGTTAGAAAACGACGATCAATCTAAGTCGTATTTTCTATACGCCTCGAGACGATCGATCATTACATTGTTCCTTTGGCTACTTTACAACCTCTAGAGGTGTAAAGTGAGTAGCTCAGAAATCGGCAACTTTCCAGAGTCTATGGAGGCACGGAAAATCGAATTTTGCGCAGACGTGCTGTGAAAAAACTGTTAACATGAGCGTGTCTGCCCATACAGAAAAAGGCTCGAATATTGGCCTGTTTCTCACAGGCAACATCATCAAATACAATTATCGAATTTGGTTGAGCTTTACTTGGTGGTATTACTTCTTCATGCTCACTGAAGAGAAAATGCTCAACTTTCAAATTTCAATCCATTTGGGTGTAAGATTAGGGCAAGTGATGTATTTGTCTTGCCGCAATTTGATGGTCCACAAAGCACTGCGCGAATGCTGTCTGGTAAAAGGCTACCATGTCGTTTCACCCTATCCTTTTTTGATTGGATTAGGGTATCAATGTTGAATACCGGAAGTATAATAGGTTGTGTCTTGAACCGCATCTTGATCTCAACTGTTTTGAAAGCTATAAGTACAGCGCTTATATAGCTTCCAGGTCAGTTGCGTGCTAACCTCCTTTCAGTAAGGAATGATTGTGCACCATAAAGTGAACAAAGTATCACGCCGTCATCATCGAGGTAAAGGATTGGTTGCCAAAGTCATCAACAACTCGCCGTTTGAGTTGCACTTACCAGGCTACCAATACTGTCGTCCAGGTACTAAGCTAGCCAAACGACTTGCTAGAGGTGATCCCTGTATCAATCTTCTAGACGCTGCGTGTAAGAAACACGACATTGCATACTCATTTGCTAAAGACGCTGGAATTAGCGAGAAAGTGACAGCACTAGCAATAACTAACGTGATGAATGCCAAAGGAAACTCGGTATGGGGTTGAAGAAGAAACCCAGTTCAAAGAAGAGGAAACCTAATGTGAAAAAGAAACCAACTGCAAAAAATAAGCTAAGAGCCTTTAGAAAGGTTGTGGATGCAGCTAAGGAAGCAATGAAACAAAGTAGTGATGCAAAAGTGGCCATCAAGTCTGCAATCAGAGGTGCACAGGAAGCTGTAAAAAACGTAAGCGATAAACATAAAGTTTAGATTCTAATTTTTGCTGGACTCAGTGCACTTGGAGCTCTTACTGGTGGAGCAGCATATGTAGCTAGAACTGTAAACGATGCTAGCTTCGTCTAAGACAGGTGCCAAAAAACTTACAGTGAAGCTACCTCACCATACACTCACTGATACCAATCTGTTCAAGTATGCTAAAGCTCTAAAGATTCCACATTTTCGTGGAGTATTTACGCGCAATCAACTGCCAGTAAAGGGACCCCGTAAAATTGAGTCAGCTATTGTAAATCTTGATGATAGTCACGGCCCTGGTGCCCACTGGGTGAGTTATACAAAGATCGGGGATAATGTCCTATACTTTGACAGTTTCGGTAATCTTCGTCCACCTTTGGATCTTGTAGAATACCTAGGTGTTGGTAGCGTGATAAAGTACAATCATGACAAATATCAGGACTATGACAATGTTGAATATGGCCACTTGTGCTTAAAATTTCTATCTGGACAACTGCATATAAAAGACAAATCCTGTCCATATAAGAGCATGTAATGAACGGACACTGGACACTGGAAAGAATAAAATCTACTGGACACTGGAAAGAATAAAATCTATGTTGGTGATCGAGTTGTGACCATACCTACTGGCAGCTATGAGATTGAAGACATTGAGATTTATGTCCAGGAAGCTGTAGCAATTGATGGAATTACGATAAGCATCAAGCCAAATAATAACACATTGCGCAGCGAGATAAAGTGTGATCGTAAAGTGAACTTTCAACCTCACGATTCTATTGCACGATTGTTGGGATTCGCTCCACGTGTTCTCGAAGCCAATAAGACTCATACTTCTGATCTACCTGTTGCTATTCTCAAAGTGAATGCTCTGCGAGTTGAGTGCAATGTCACTACTCGAGCTTACATAAATAATCGCGAAATGCACACGATTCATGAATTCTTTCCTGTTGTACCACCAGGATATAAGATATTTATCATCTCCTTTTCTTGCAATAAAAATGGAAGAAATACTAAACATTCAAACACCAGTGAGATTTGATGAGTCTACAGCTCACTATGAGATTCATGCACATCAGCCTTATGCATCATCATCATTCAACAACAGTGATGAAATTCGAATTGCTGTCCAGCATCAAGATTTGTGTATACTACCCAGCAAGAGTTCACTGCATGTGTATGGAAGACTAACAAGGCCTGATGGAGTTACAGCTGTTGCTAGTACAGCACTAGCACCATAATGGGCTACATCTCACTTGCTCCTGGACAAAGTTATTTTATGGAGAATGCAGGATGGAGATGGCTCGACATCCCGGAAGGAACAAAACGTCTTACCAATGATAAGGGATACATTGATGTCACTAGACCACTCAGTATGATCCTAGGATTTGCAGAAGACTATCGAAAGATCGTTGTTAATGCAAAGCATGAACTTTTCCTGACAACATCACGCAGTGACTTAAATGCTGTTGTTCAAGCACGACAAGCGCCAGGAAACGAAGAGAAATTTAAGATATCGATTCATAAAGTAGAGTGGATGATACCATATGTAATGGTTTCAGATCAGCAAACGCTACATTAAAACGCTTAAAACGCTACATTATACTGGGTTTCCAGTCAGGTAGAAAGGATAGGCTAGCCAGATATGCTAATCGCTTCGATCACTGCAATATAACCAATGTCAAGTTATTCCTCAATTCACAGTACTATCCATATGGTAATTTAAATCTGGACTTTGGCCATAATTAGTTTGCACTATTGTATGAGCTGTATGCAAACTTTCAGGCAGCCTACTATGGCAAAAAGCCTGAACCAATGTTGAAGGAAAGTGATTTCAAAGAATACGCTCCTCTCAGTGTCATTGATTGCTCAAAACAAAATGAGTTCCTCAAACAAACCTCAGTGGACGTTTGTTTGGAATTTGAATCTGGAGACAATTTTCCCGCTGAAACTACAGCCTACTGTATAATTATACATGACGGTATGATTCAGTACCAGCCACTGAGTGGTAGTGTAAAGAAGTTGATTTGAGATGATAGTGGTGGGGGTAATGACATAAGTGGGTGTAATGTCAGTGATGGTGGGGAGAAAAGGTATAAAATAGAGATGATTTCAGCAGTAGAGTTCAGTTTCCATCGATATGGAGTTCATCGTGGACGAACAAGGCTTCAAGAAGCCCATCAACCAGTTCGTCTTCAAGGAGTTGGCTATAATTCCTCTTCAGGAAGATGCTCAACCTGTGGTCTGCCTGTTTGAACCACCGTAGTATTGGGACTCGCTGCCTGCTAAATAGAAGAGTGAGAATTTATGGTTGACGCGCAATTACCATGGCTTGGAATGGACTTTCGGTGACAGACCCCATGAAGAAGTGAGACTTATAATTCGAGATACACTAGGTGGCGCTATTGCAGTCTATTTTAAATGATTGGAAAAGAAAAAATGTTTGGACCAGTACATGCAAAATGTGAATAATGTGGAAGATCTGAGCTGCCCTCCTTTGAAAAAATTGTGCAGCACAGTTTTAACAAGATACAATCACCGCCTTCAATGCTGGAATGCAAATTGTGCAGTTCGAAATGATCTAGTTATCAAGACCTGGTTCTTGACTCCTCGGGGTCAACCAACTATCAGGCATCACGCTGAGAGTAAAACCGACTACGGTAAACTACGTTTACCTTCATCACATTGTAGGTTAAGATTTTCTCTTGTAAATTAGGCTTAGTCTTCTTTTTTTTTTGAATAAACCAAACATTTAATTTGACATCAAGTGAAGATTTATTTAATACCATTGAGTAAGTTAATAATTAGTTGAGCCGATTTTAAATTTTATTCTGTATCTTTCCTTCCGGCGTTAAATATTACAAACATCGTTGCGTAGACCTTCAAATCCAAATATCGCTTACTATCAGCGGTGGACAATCACAGACGTCGTTGGGCTGCATTTTCAACGTTGGACTTTATTCAAGCATCGTTGGGTTGATATTAGATTTCAGCGCTGGACACTCATCATTGGCTTGTATTTTCAAATTCTACACGATCTCATTTCTTCGAGCGTTAGATATGAGAGTGAGCGATCGTTATAATTAACTGCGTCGATTCCTCTAGAACTAGAAGTATCGAGAATACGCGTTATACATCAGAACTTCTAGACATTTCGATTTATAGAAAATCGTCAGAGATTACGTCGAAATTTCTGGAAGGATCGAGACAATGAATTTGAGATATGTATCATAATAGTTGGAAGTTGAAACTTTCGATTGATATTTCCCGCAAAACCGTTAGAGATTACATTCAATATCGATGGGTCTAGAAATGTAATGCAGGCAACAGCTCCGCGTGTAACGAACCTTATAGAAACTTTGATCGATCTTTCTAGAGCGTAATTAGAGTAGTGGTAATGGGGTATAAAAGTAGCATCAGGTTTCAGTGGCTTCAGTCTATCGTTGAGCACAGTGCAGAGCTAGTCATCTAGTAAAAGTGAAAACAGTAAAAGTGAAAAAATGCCTTTGGAGAAGATGGACCTCGGAGATATTAACGCAGTTGGCCACATGGATGGAGTTTTGCCTACAAGACCGCTTTCAGCTCTTACCCTGAAGAAGAAATACGCCGTTTAAAAAATTCGTACAGTACACACGAAATATGGTACAAAAATTGTGGCTGAGTTGGAAAACCAGTATGCAGTCTTCTTGCCAGGCAGGATCATGAACATTTTTGAGGATGCTACGTGCGAGGAGACGTTTGAGAAGTTGGAAGAAGCAGCTGCTACAAAAACGCTCTATTTTCGTTATTTGGGAGGACCCTATAACCTTTTCGAATTTAAATATGTGCAATAAGTGCCATTTACTTTGTAAATTTTATATACTGCAAAAAGTTTGTGAACAATAAATAAATTATTCAAAGAAAAAAAACGGCTTATTTATTTAACCGTGTTTGCTTCAATTAATTTGAAACACTTTAGTATTATTTAGATTTAATTCAGATTTAATTTATGTATAGTTGTATTCAAATTTTGCGTGCTTTCCGTATTGCTCAAAATGTGTGCGAACTTCAACTTCCTTTCAGCGTTGGATATTTTCAGACATCATTGGGTTGGTGTCAAAATCCAAAATATTGCTCGCTGTCATTCTATTCAACGCTGGACTTCCACAAACGCCGTTGGGTTGAATTCAATTTTCGAGCATTAGACATTCGAGTGAGTAATCATTACACTGAGAAAAATGGATTATACCCGGTAATTAAAAATATGTTACCGGGTATAATCTTGGACTATTAACTATAGGACAGCGATCCAGATTATACGAACTAAAATCTACAGATATTAAAGAATAGATAATACCGGATAAAATCTTGGATTATAAATTGAAATAGGAGATTTTTAAATTTATAATCTAAAGATATTAAAACATAAAAGCCAAGATATTAGAATCTATAATCCAAGATATTAAAATCTATAATCCGAGATCCTAAAATCTAATATCCAGGATATTACGAACTATGATCCAAGTTATTAAATGTGCTGTCCATCTAATATCAAACATATAAATGTTATAAAAACGTTTCAATTGTCTGAAGATGCGTTTGGGACATTAGAAGTTTATAAAACAATTATTAAAATGGCCGAAAAATTAATAATGAAATTACTATAATATTGTGAATTCTATATTTATTTAGAAGGTTGAACTCCAGTTTACATATAGAACAAATACGTAGATTTACAGACTTATCCAATCTATACAACTTTCAAAATGCAGCTTCATATAAAGAAGAAAAACGAAGTTTCACACGCTTATTTTAATACGCACCGCAGACTAATATTCATCGCTACGCGTGATGACGTATAATTTTTGATCATAATGGTTGTGCATCACAACTGGACGATAGCTGAAAAGATCAGCTTGTTTTATAAATATAGTTTTTTTAGTTTGAACAACTTCATAAGCAAATAAATGCTTCCAAAAAGCAATAGTTTTATAAAGATCGCAGAAAAACAAGACATCGGTCGTTGTTGACGAAATTAAAATTTCTTTAATCTTGGCGAAGACCAGAAACTTCTCGTCAGCATCTAAAACAATCGTGAAATCGATTTTGTACTCGGTATTGTGAACTCTAACTTTATCGGTCTCAAAATAATCGTCTGGTATACAGTCAGGTGGCAA
This sequence comes from Andricus curvator, assembly GCA_932195095.1. Taxonomy (NCBI): domain Eukaryota; kingdom Metazoa; phylum Arthropoda; class Insecta; order Hymenoptera; family Cynipidae; genus Andricus; species Andricus curvator. The sequence continues at coordinate 13,698 of CAKNYM010015674.1, read as the reverse complement.
ACTGATGGTAGTTTCAAAACTTAACTCTCTTAAAGTTCCTGTCGAAAAACCAGGATCGAATCCTTTGTTTAACAGCAGTCTATTGCATAATATTAATTGCTGTTTCAGCGCTATTGTTTTGCAAATGTTTACCCTTGTAGCCACTGAATTAGACGTCGACTTGCCTTCTCGATGTTTCCTTTCGCCCCCCATTGCCCAAAGATCCCTTAAGGGTCCCATTAGCTGTATAACATGCGGACAATGAAGCATTAAATGCTGTTTTGGCTTCAACGGTCCGAATAGCTGTATGTACAGCTGATGATGTTCAGAGATTAAAATTTGTAAGTAATCATAGCCTTCAATATCAAAGTGTTTCGACAATAAGATCGATAGAAGGTGTCTCAACTTAATGAATAATTTCCAATATATATTATCATCGGGTATAAATCGTCCGTACATCATAGGAGCATATGTACAAAAAGTGAACATCTCGGCCGCTGACATTTTAATAAACTTATTCTTTAATTGCTCCTTAGTAACTCCTGTTGGTCTAGAAGATTCAAATTTGAAATCAAAATTGTGTAATACTGAATTGAAAACGTCAAAATCTATTAATTTTTCAACTAAAATGATTTGATGAAAAATTAAACCAGTCTCGAGTGGTAAAATTCCTTCTGCAAGGTCATGCATAATGTCAGCAACAAGATTTCGAGTACAGTGATAGAAAACAACATCATTAAGAACACATTCTTCGTTTATACCATTTGAAGCGAAATTATTCTCAGCTAAGTCACTTTCGTAATTGGTTTCGGTTCTCAAAGCGGTGTCATCGGCAATTGTAGCATACTGGCAATCACTTTTGGACATTTTACAAATTGGACAATAATGATTTGCTGAAAAACTCCGGCTATAGCCTAGAATTATATTGAGGCCAAGATTATCACCTTCGAGCACAGCCAGAATAATGTATACATGAAGTTTCTTTTTTTCAGTTTCGACTAAAATTCCTTCTGTAGCTAAGTAATTGAACTCTGAAATTAATTTGGAAAATACAACTCGGTTACCAAATTTTTTGTGATCTGAATCATGAACGAGCATAGCTAGAAATAGATTTGATGCCTGACTTCGATATTCAGGAGGGATGCATTTTAAAGAAACATATGCGCCTCCAAGTGAATGAACACCACTGTGAGAACCGATACAATTTCCCGTCTCATAGGCATCAAAAAACATTAACAGAGGCAAATAGATTTTGCCTTCCTGATTTACAGTATTTTCCTTCCATACTTTTCCTTGCATAATGTTAGAAAGAACTGTTGAATTACTTGTTTTTAAAGAAGCCATATACTCCAGAATACAATCCAAAACATTACCAGATTCTAAAAAAGCTTTTAAAAGTGTTCGCAGTGGAATAATTTGTGCTAATCGATCTTTAGGAATTTCCCCTCCATTTCTGCTCTCAAAATCTTCACCAATCTTTCTAGAAGAGGGATCAATCAAAAAGCCACCTTCTCGCAAGTTCTTTAATCTTAGATACTCAGTTTTATTATTTTCAAACACTGAAGGAAATGCTGCAAACATTGAATCGATTTTTTTTTGATCTTCTAATGGGACTGCATTTTTTAAGAAGACTTCTTTAGCTTCGCTTTGCAGCAGTTGAATAGGGCTTAGAATATTTTCCCATTCTTCGATAAAAAGTTGAACAAATTTCCTAGGTAAAGAAGGCTTACTGTACAAACTTGTTATCATTCGCTGCAATTGGAATTGTACAATATTATAAAATTTCTGCTCATCTTCAGTACCAGAAGTACTTGGTATAGGCGAACCAAGCAACCCGTGAGAATCTTTTAGTATTATAGAAGGAGAAGTATTTACATTTTCTACCTCACTGTTTTTTTCGTCACATGCGTTAGATGTTTCAACAGGAGAGTGTTTTGGGCCTTCGCTATTAATATTTGTACTGCTGAGATTCATAGTGTCAAAATAATTATTATGATTTAATTTGAAATGACGTTTAAAAGAGTTAAGGTTTGAAAACTTCCTGTCGCACTCAGGTACAGTGCAGACGCAAATACTGCTTTCGGTTAAACTATAAAATATTCGCCAGTGAGTAATCAAACCTCTTAAAGTACGAGAAAAGTACCTGCACATGTAACAATACATTTTTAATTAATAGCTAGAATATTAAAAACGCACATAATTCGCAATAAATATTATTTTTAAATCACAGAATCGATTTCGAAGTCTTTAAAGCTTATAAATTCTTAAAACATTGTTCTAAACTAATAACACGCGTTTGGAAAACATCTTATATCAATAAATTCGAAATTAAATAAAATTTTCTTTTAAGATAACGATGTACTATATATTATTTAGAAGTCTAAAAAATATAGTAATGTTAGAAACAATTATTATGCACTGAAAACTTTAAGTATGAACTTCAGTGGTCGCCATTTAAGACTTCTTACTATTGCGGCGAGGCTTCCCATCCCATAAAGCTTCTCTGTGTAGACAAAAATTAAGGTAAACGAAATATTGTCTCGTCAAGATTATATAAATAATATTTCCATCGCAAATCTTCAAAACTTACTTCAAGGTAGGATCCGCTGCGCACAGATCTGCTGCCACTGTTTCCTGAGAAGTACTGTTGATATCATATGCCGTATGAATAAGATATACGTAGCGCTGAAGAAAATTCCACACCTGTTGGCTGGAGGTAGGATACTTTGCGTTGAGAACATGAAAGAACTTGAAGCACACATCCATTGCCTTCAAAGGACTTTCCATCAAGTACCTCATATCGTCTACGTAGACATAAATTTCTCTGAAGTTGTGGATGTCGCCAATAGCCAAAATGAAAGGCTGCAAAGTGTCACCCTGTTTCCGTAACTTTTCCTTCCTAAGCTTCAGTTGATTTTCTAAGTCCGCCGAGTCCTGCAAATGGGATCACGTAATCAATCAATTTAATGTCAAAATTGTATATACAGCAATCTTGAAAATTGAAAGAGCACTGCTTACGTAAACGACAAAGAAAAAACTGTCTGCAACTTCAGGCTTCGATGGTCTAAAAACTTTCTTTGAATCCTTGTTAAAGGCCGTCGTCAGGGGAAAAATTTGAGGCAAATAGGGAATGATGATAGAATCTGAAAAATAAAGTTGGTATAGTATATCATACAGAAATATCTCAAATAAAACATTTTAAAACAGGCAATAATAATAACAGGAAGAATGTTAAATGAAAGTTTCTGTTGCTTTTTGGACTTCAAGGAAATTATAGAAAAAAATACAAAGTGATAGAATAAAACCAATTTAAAGCTCTTAGATCACTGCGTACCGATGGGATTTTCGAGTTGATCTTGAGAAAGATCTTGATTGTTGACGCCAATCAAAGCGACAGCTTTTGATAATTTTTCCCAAATAGCGTATAAAGCATTTTTCTCGTTTGGAAAATTGCGATTGAAATCCTCTACCAGTAACTGCCAACCAAGTTGCGTGCGCAAGGCAGGGAATATTTTCAAATATTCGCAAATATTGTGAGATTGCAGATATTCATTTCGCTCCAAAAAACACAAGTTCCAATTATCCTGCACCTCATTCGGTGGATCCAAATTGTTTTTCAAAAACTGGAAAGCTTCACGTATCTCAGATTCATTTTTGTCCACATTTTGTTTTTCAAAAAGATCTGTAATAATTTATTTCTTGTCAGCAATTACTCATTGCACTGATTTTTTAATAGGGTGAGTTGAAAGTAACAAATTCTAGGATTCGAAATTGCTAGAACGCGAAAAAGTAGCGTTTTGGGTTCCTAAAAAAGCATAATTAATTTTGAATCGATAGACATTCAGCTTGGTTACCCTTGCTCATAAAAAAACGTTTAAACAATTTTTCCTTTGAAGAGTTTTCAAATTTTCTTCAGTTTTAATTTTGTTTACATAACGAAAATATTATATTTGTTTTGAGTGCGGGTAACCAAGCTACATGTCCATTGATTCCAAATTAATTATACTTTTTAAAGATCCCAATGCGCTACTTTTTCGCGTTGTAGCGACTTCGAATTCCCGAATTTATTATTTTTGATCCACCGAATTATTCAGTTTTCATGTATAATATATTCATTTAAGTGATAAACATACCATTTTCTTCATCTCCCTCTGCAACATCTTCTAGTGCTTCACATCGACGCAATTTGACTCCTTGATTGACATACCTATTCCAAAGCTTTCCTTTGTTCAAAGTTTTAGGAGTAGTTTTTGTTTTTGGCTTTCCCGGAATAAAATAAACTCCAACTCGTTCGAAAGGAAATGCGAGCACAATTTCCGTTGCAGCACTCATAAAAAAATGCCCTTTAATCCTAAGAAATTTATATTTATTTTCAAATTTATGACTTTAGTGACACAATTTTCATAATAAAAAAACTGATATAGAAATACCTATTTTTCTTGTCTGCAAAATTCGTGAAGAGAAAATCCACCACAATTTCTGTTAATTCCTTTCGATTAGATTCGTTAAATACATTTCGTGTGTTTTTTATTTTGAACAGTAACGCTCTCCCTCTGAGGGTGCTTCCTAGGTGAGCTTGCAATCCCTGTAAATGTACAACGTACTATAAAATACATTTGAACTGACGAAGAAAACAATAAAATGAACAAATTCGTTAAAAAAACTAAACGAGAAAAGCGAATAAAAATAAATAAAATGCATAATGTTACTACAGGCCTGAGATATTATTAGTATTACTTTTTTTTAATTCTTGGAATGTAACTCTAATATTTCTGAAGAGCTTTGGTCATTGTATAAATTTATTATTATTAAAAAACAATAGTTGTGGAAATTCGTTAAGCATTTCAGTTGAAAAGTTATCTGTATGGTTGAAGATTTAAATATTTTTTGGAAAGTAGGTTTTTCTTTGGTTGAAAATTAATTTTTCAAAACGAACATTTAATTGTTCCATTTTTGGTTAAAAATATATCTTTTTTAGTTGAAAGTTTAACTATTTGTTGAAAATCCATGCATTTTGTTGAAAATTCGTCTTTTTTGTAGGAAATTAATCATCTTGGTTGAAAACTAATTCCTTTGGTTGAAAATTTAATTACTTGGTTGAAAGTTGAACTCCTTTGCTAAAAATTCTTTTTTTGTTGATGATTCATCATTTTAGATGAAAATTCATCCCCTTTGAAAGAAAATTTCATGATTTTGTTGAAAGTTCGGTTCTTTGGTTAAACGTTAATCTTCTTGGTTGAAAAATAATCTTTTTGGTTAAAAGTTTTATTTTTTGATTGAAAATTTTATTATTTTGTTGAAAATTCAACAATTACATTAGCAAGTTCTTTTTTTTGAAAATTTAACTGTTTTGTTCAAAATTAACTTTTTTGTGGAAAATTAATATTTGCGGCTGGAAAATTAAACTTTTCTTCATTTATAATTAAAATCTTTTTTAGTTGGAAAATCGTCTTTCTTGGTTGAAAATTCCAGTGTTTTGATGAAAATTTGTTTTTTCGTTCGAAAATTCGTCTCTTTTGGTGGAAATTTTATCCATTTTAGTTGAAAATGCAACTATTTTGTTGAAAATTCATCTTTTGTTGAAAATTCATTTTTTTGTTTGATGATTAATCTTTTTAGATGAAAATTCATCTCTTTGGTGAAAAGTTTCACTCTTTCATTCAAAAAGATTTAAAATTCTATTTGAAAATTCATTTATTTGCTTGGAAGTTTAACAATTTGCGGAAAATATGTTTTTTTTCGGTTAAAAATTAATTTTTTTGAGTGAAAATTTAATTATTCCATTTTTGGTTGAAACTTTATTTTTTTTGTACTTATTTTTACTCCTCAATCCCAATTCATCTACCTAGAGGTCCTAGAGCCTACCGACGTATTTTTTAACAATCTCAGGCCTGTATTATCAAAAATATATTCGTAACTAAGGCTGTTTATAGAAACTGAGCCCAATAAAAAAAAAGAAATTAAAGAAAGCCCATTATTAATATACGAGAATGATGCAGTTTATACATACATTCGGAAAAATTAAGTTTTGCGATTTGTCCAATAATGCTCTCCCAATAATACGATTGCTGGTATCAATTATATCAATTTCGAGTGAGTTTCTCCCACTTGATTGCTTTGGGAAAGCTTCAGATGCCGAAGCATCATCCTGTATTTCTTTGCCATTAATTTCGGCAGTAGACAAAATAATCGAACTTGAAAGTTTTTGTTTTTTTCTAGTAAAATTTTCAGCAATTTGTGGGCTAATTGATCGTCGTGTTTCTAGGAGTAACGGATCACCGTTTTCGTCAAAATCATTTTCCAGATCTATTCCACTGTGGTGCACTATATTTTAAAACAAATTCGTTCTTGAATATACTAGTAAAGTTAAAGTTTATTTTACTGATTCAAATTAAACATTCCAGTAAGCTCAAAAATAAATGCAAACATAATTCAATTAAAAATAAGGCCTACATAAAAAGAAAAATTCTATACATTTGTTTCCTGAGGAAAAAAATTGATAAAAACGCTATATTTGAGACTATAAAACAAATCTTACGTTGTTGTTCAAACTGCAGGTCTGAATTTACAGGGATAAATTCACCATAATCTGCCTGAAATCTTTCATGGTAGATTTCTGTTCGATTTACCTTCTCTTGTAAAACGTTCGTAGGACATTTCGCATCCTATAATAAAGATCAGCCTTCAGTACATATATCTCTATTTTTTTTTAAATTCGAAATTTGGTTTATTATTTTATTTTATCTTAAAAGTATTTAAAGTATGTATTATTTCACGACTTTTTATCGACAGCCATCCTGTGGATGTGAGTTTTGACAAGAAATATAATATATTTTTTCAAATCATATATACCTATATATTTCCAAATTTCAACATAAAAATATTATTCTTTTCAAATTTGACATTTTAATTTACATCATTCTTGCGAACATTATATTACTGTATCATATAAATACCTGTGATAACTGTCCGCGCAAGTTTTTCATAAATTTTAACCGAGGTCCAATTTCCGGAATTAAAGGAATTACTGCTTCATCAGTCAAGAGTAAAAATGCTTCAGCATCAATTTTGTTTTCTGAAATTTAATTATATAATATAATCAAGGTATTTAGATTTCAATTGTGGAAATGAGAAACAGATTACGCTGAAATAACTGAATAATTTCAAATGAAAATTATAAAAAAACATTTACCCTCAAAATTCTTTATGTAACTTTCACAATTCCAAAGCTTTAAAAGATCCTTCACAGATTCATCCATCTTAATATTTAAACTAAAAGTTAAAAATATCTGAAACAAATAAAATTATTCTCAACTCATGGCAATAATATAATTACTAATGGGAAATAATATGAAAAATAAGAATGTTCCATATAAAAAAAAAGACCAAAATAATTACAATTGCTAATATAAACGGCCGCGTATTCCCAAATAGAATTAGATACCCAGATAACAATATGCGCACACGGTGCCACGCACGGTGCAGGCATTAGTGCGAATAAATCGTCACGCGTGTCACGCAGTTCACCAAACAGATGTGTCCGCATATGCGTGACATATGCGTCGCACGTCGTGCGAGTCGCACGCGTGTCGATGAAGTGCATCCCTTCTGCAAAGATGGTTTTTAAACGATCCCAATCGTGTCTATCCTTTCTTTCTACAAGGGCATGCTAAAACTGCAAATGATTTTATGCTTTTTTATGTTTTTTCATATATACACGTGGAAAAAGTGAGATTTTATTTGACCTAACTTTTAATTTTCTGCCATTTAAACGAAAATATATATTTATATTTTTCTTTACTTACTAGTTTCTTTAACACAATTCGTGGCACGCAAACATTAATTAAGGCTCAAATATACGAAGAATAATATCGCAATGATCGAGTTCGTTGAAATTTTATAACAATTAACTACTGGAAAAGCACTAGTGTACACTACAACATGACGCTCACATAACCTCACTGGCGGCAACGATGTTCGGTGAACCGTGAAGTTTGACAATTGCGCATGCACAATACAGGTACAAATATCATTTGAAATAAGATAAATACATAAATCATTTGAAATACGATATTAATTTGATTCAACTGAACCGAATTTGATGAATAAAAAATATTATTAACATATTCTTTATATTTATTCAGCAAGGACTACGACGAAATGTGAGTGATGGCTGAATGAGCCTCATTGTGCACGCACGCATTTATCCGTCACTCTATCGCGGAATGTGCTTGCCATTTGCGTGCGATATGGGTCGCATCGTGCGACTCGCACGCGTGCTTGAAACGTGCGTCGCACGATTGTTATCTGGGTACATAGTTGTGGTGGATAAAGTAGATGTATATAAATAAATTGAAATGGGAAGTAATAAAAACTTTTTAAACAAATACGAAAGTACCGTCTGACACAATGCTTCATTCAGTGTTGTATTTGATTTTCAATTGGTTTGCTCTCATGCAAAAAAATCTGGTCAACGATTTTAAGGTTATCTTATTCACCGAAGTGTCTAGGCAAACCGAAAGTATTTCATCTACTATTGAAATTGATTCATTTTATATAAAAAAACACAGCAAATTAAGATTCCTATAAATATTAATTTATAATTTCATACTTAAGTAAAGCTAGACCGGTAATTGTATAATAAAAAATAAGTGAAAGAGGTTAGGTTATTTGTCTTGTGATGGATACTTGTGTTAGTGACAAAAGGTATTAAGAATCTGAATACTTACTTCTTTTCAAAATATACACCGGGTCTAGTCGTTGAACTTTCGATAACACTTTGTATTATTTATTTAATACAATACACATAATGTGTGAAATACACAACACGCGGAGCAACTTTAAGGATGCAGAAACAACAATGCGAAAGTCATGATGTTGAAAATGGACGCTCCGGGACATTTGAACGTAAATTGCTCAGTGGTCAGAAATTGCGCGCGCATGCATGCATGTTTCATAATCTCCAGATGTAACGAATTAATATCTGAAGATTATAAGAATCTAACATCTTGAGATTATGTTTGGTAATATCTTCATATATTAGGAAAAGATTATAGATTATACGCGATATAATACTTTTCGTTACGGGGTATTATTCTCAACTTGTAATATCCACTTCGTATAATCCATTTTTCTCAGTGTATGATTAACAGCGTCAGTGCTAGAACTAGAAGTGTGCAGAACTAGAATTATCGAGACAACACGTTATACGTCAGATCTAGAAATTTCGACGTATATAAAATCGTGAAGAGATCACCACGTCTACAAAGAATCTTCTGGAAGGCTCGAGACGTTAAATTTTAAATATGTACCATTATAGGTGGAAGTTGATAATATCGATTCATCTTTTCTGCAAAGCCGTTAGAGATTATATCAAATATCAATGCTTCTGGAAAATGTACGGATATTGAAAACCTCGAAAGCAAAAGCTTATATTCAAGCCTTCCAGAAACTTCAACGTATAGAAAATCGTCAGAGTTCACGTCAACATCACCAGAATGTTCGATTATTTTCCGGAAAGTGGGGAATCCCTAGAATTTGCTTCTTGGTTGGTATTGCAGGGACCCACCTCGTTAAGCGAACCATGAATTCGTTCCAGCTTTCCAGAAATTTCGATCACTGTTTAACGACTGAGGTGATACAGAAAGTTTAACGAGTAAGAATCTAAGAGGCAACAGATCCACTTTGATCGAAACTCCTAGAAAAGCAAAATTCTAGAAAGTTCCACAACTTGGATATATCCCTGATCCCATGTGCGTCAGCTACATAAAAATTTCTGGTGGGATCGGTCGGTAAAACAGGTACCATCCTTATTGGCCGAGTCGGAAAGCTGCGTCAGGAATCCACCTTACCGACAGTTCAATAACCGGCTTTGGTAACTGACCGGTGACGCCATCTGTTGGTGGCAGCTGGAACTACGTAGTTGACGCCGAACTGCCATAGCTTAACAACTGTTAATGATTGAAAAAAAGTAACACTGTTTTGAAACTACCAACTGAAATACACATTTTTGTAATGAACACTGTTGTTCTCAAGTTAATACTTTGCAAGATAACAGAGCTTTTGTTATAAGTCATTTTATCGCGTTACGACGAGTAGTCATTTTTCATTGAGCGATTTTGTGCTAGAGAGAAAATTTCTGCATGAAACTATACTTACCTACTTGATTAATACAAGTATATCTGAAATTATCAATAAATTGTTTATTTTTATGCAAATTGGGATGATTGTTCAATTTGCTCGCTTTGAATTGATATGGACCTGTACAATTGTTCAAATTGTGAGCGACTATCTCTGCTTCAGCGTGTGATGGAAAGACGGGAAAAAATCTGAAAATTTTAGGAAATTCCTACGAATGCAGATATACCAGTGAAATTTTTGTTCTTTTATTCGTTGAAGAGTTATTAATATCTATTTTTTTGAAAAGGACGACAATAGACCTGAAACTGATACTCAAGGGCGTCGATACGGAGCAAAGGTTAAGGGAAGACTGAAGCTGCATACGCATAACCCTTGCACAGTGTCTACGCCTTTGGATCTCCAGCGTGCCTGCCATGTGCGCGCTGACCGCCTGATGCCAAGTTTACTGCATTACTAATAGGTCTATTGTCATCCTCCCCAAAAAAATAGATTTTAATAAGTCTTCAACGAATAAAACAACAATAAATTAATTGATATGACTGAATTCGTAGTAATTTCCGAAATTTTTTTCCGTCTTTCTATCAAACGCAGAAGCAGTGATGGTCGCTCAAAATTTAAACAAACTACAAATTGCAAATTAAATAATCATCCCAATTTGCTTAGATTTGAACAATTTTTTGATCATTTCAGATATACTTGTATTCATCAAGTTTCATCAAGACTATTTGTTGTAACGCGATAAAATGACTTATAACAAAAGCTCTGTTATCTTGCACATAATTAACTTGAGAGAAACAGTGTTCATTACAAAAATGTGTATTTCAGTTGGTACTTTCAAAATAGTGTTATTTTTTTGTCATTCATAAAATACTTTTTTGGTTATTGATAAAAGTATTTGTTGTCACTTATTTTACACGTTAATTGACTTTGTGCAATGAATATTCACCAGAGCGAAAAAATGCCTGAAAAACTATTGTTTCTCATGATTTTATCTAACAAGAGAAGAAAAAAATGCAAAATTTTAAATGTTTAATGTAACGTTTATAAAAAAATAATTAATTGCGAATATCTCGAGAACGGCACATTTGCCAGAGTGCTGCTACACAGTTTTGGATTCTGGAGATCATTTTACATAAGAATAAAAAAAATCGAATGGACCTCGCCGATCCGACGGAAATGGGGTTGGCGTGTGGACTATTAGTGGTGATACGGGATCGGATAAGAAGAAAAACAGAGAAGACACTGGCACGTCTCAACAAAAACAAAAAAGGCGTAACTTATACAGTGGGAGAAAAAGTATTGGTCAAACTGCAACGTATTAAGCGCGGTGACGGGTGCAATGGCGAAGTTTTTCTCACTGTATGAAGGACCTTATCGGATCAAAAAGAAAGTCGCTACAAATGTCTACATCCTATGGAAAGATGAACAAGATCGGGAGAGAGGGCAATATCATGCCAACGATCTGAGGAAGTACTACGAAGAAAATATCGAAGGAGGGGCTGGAGAAAATACCGAAATTCTAGTACCTGAGAAGCCATAGGAAAATCGGAAAACGGAGAGTAGGTGAGTAGCGATTGAAACATCGAACATGCCGGACGCAGGCACCCAACACGAAGTTCTTGACATAGATTGCAATGTAGCAATATACTGCAATTTGGAAAATGGAGAAAGAGACATTATCATCACGGGGATCGTTATACATATTGAAGTACCCACGCGACCACGCTTTATAACTTCAAAGTATGAGGAAGTTTCGATACTGAAGGAGGCACCACAGCCATCAACTTCAATGTGTGAGGAGATCTCTATATCGAACCAAGCACCCTAACCATCAACTTCAAAGTGTGAGGAAATTACGATATCGAACCAAGCACCACCGCCATCAACCTCAAAGGGCAATGGAGTTTCAATACCGAATAAAGCACCAGAGAACCCCGATTTGGATTTCGAGATTATGGGAGAATTAAAATTAAACGCTCTAATGCACGTAGATCCAGATGAAAGGGAAACCCTAAAGGAAGAGACAGCAGCAGAGCCACGCAAAAATAACGAATGCAGGGCAGGAAAAGATTGGAAGGCTGCCACACAAAAAAAGTTGCTGCAAAACCTCGTCGTGGGATATATGCCGCTAGAAAGGGCCGACAAGATGTTTCAGTAGCAAACATCTTCAGTGATCAAGATTTAAGGCCAGCAAAACGAAATTGTCAGCCCAGTACGGGCAAAGCAGAAAACGAGAAAGAGAATCAAGCGGAGGGTTCAGCGAAGAAAACCTTCTCTCTCAAGCAAAAAGTGCCAAAAGAAAACCAGGATATCTTACCTGAGTAACGAAAAGAGCAGCTACTCCTTATGAAGTACAAGGCCATCGAGCAGAGGATGGACTCACTGGAAAAGAGGGCCGTAAACTCAAGCTGGAGATTACACCCTGCTAAGACCTTAGAAGATTGGAAGTTTTACGGAGAATGATCACCATCGGAAGATTGGCCCTTAACACCGATATGGATGCGAAAGTTCAAGGATCTATTAGAGAATGCTAACAGGAATAACAGGTATCACAATGACGGGTTGAAATTCTTGCAGAAGCTTGGACGAATGGAGGGTCAAGTCCCTTGAATCATTGTTCAATTTCTCTTATTCTTGATCATTTTCATTTGTATTATGTTTATCTTCTGCTGCAAATTTCAAAGGGGGGCAGTTGTAACCAGCGGGTTACAGCTAAAGAGCCTTCTCATGGGCAAAGCGGGTTACAACTAAAGAGACTTCTCATAGGCAAAACTATCTGCCTGCTCGAAAATATAACTTTCAGTTGCATCATGTAGGAGCAACAAGAGAGCGCAGACTCCGAAGCCTCCCACTATCGCACGCACGCGAATAGTGGGAGTCTAAAGTGTAACGCTTTCTTAAAAAGCTTTGTGCAAGCCGAAAACTGCAGTTGGGGTGTTGCGTGACAAACGCAACAGGTCTTGGGGAGTACCTCAAGAGAAGCTGGAGAATTATATTCTCTATCCTTGGCTTGTACTTCTCCCCAAGAATTTGGGAAACTTTGAGTTCTTAGGCATGAAAACCTAAGTCCACAAATTTTCTCCATAAAGGAAAGACCCTCTAGGAGCGGACGGAAATCTATTTCCCAATCCGGTTCACAAGAGGCCCATCTTTCTGAGGTCGTTTGCGGGTGCCATTTGAGGCTTTAATTATCTTTTCCTACGGGAACATTTTATAAGCGAATAGCGAGGTTTTTCAAGAGCATTTTGGCTAACTAAAAATTTTACGGAGATATTCCGAAAATTCTATGATTAAAAATTGTAACATTGGTCAATTTCATGGTTGGCAGGGATCGGACGGAAAAATGCATTTAAATTAATTCGATTCGATTTAACTGAGTAATTTTTAAGACTGCATATCCCTCTATACAAATTTCCACATGTGCATCCCGCAAGGTAAATTATTCCCTGAAGAGTTTAATATGTATTAATCTTGAATATGTCTGTCGCAGTTTAAACATCTTTCATGAATAATTTTGAATTCATAAAAGTGGTAGCTTAAATTGCTTTTAATGGAGCCTGTTCAACAACTCAAGTCCAA
>CAKNYM010015668.1:0-47803 GCA_932195095.1 Andricus curvator | reverse complement strand
TTGATATAAACCATTTACGATATTTTGTAATTCATAATAACAATTAGCTCAGTTTCTCGAGGCTTAAAAAATAAAAATTGAAATTTCATCATTATTATTCTTTATATAATGCTATTAACGAAACAAATAATTAGCAGAATAAAATTCTTATTTTATTTATCATCTAGCGCCCTAATTTCTATATTATATTTACAGAAGCAGACTGAGATTTGAAATAGTTTCAAAGATTACAGAAGATTCCAAGGATTTGAAGCAAATTTATTGGGACTGCAAAGAATTACCCAAACTTCATTAGGATTTTTAAGGATTTCATAGGATTTACAGGATCTTATGGTATTTTTATTGATTTCAAGGGACTCCACAAAATGGAAAATATTTTTTTGAGATTTGAATGAATATAATTTTTTTTTTTAATTTCACACGAATAAAGCCTTTTCGTAGAATTATAAACATTTGAAGATTTTTTCAAATATCCCACGAAAGATTGTAGGATTTTGTTTAAATTCTAAGGAATTTTCAGTAGATTTTAATAAATTGAAGGGATTTGAAACGATGTGAAGAATTTTAAATATTCCAGGGTATAATAAAAGATTTCAAGGAATTTTCAAGAGGGTTAAAAACTGTCAAAAAAGTTTCAAGGATTATAATGATTCCAAGGGTATTCACAAAATGTTCATACCGTTTTCAAGGATTTTAGGGTATATTTCAAGATTTCTAAAAATTTTCATTATCTTTAAAAAATTAAAGGGGATTTAAAAGATTTTAAAGGATTTTAAATATGTGAAGGTATTTTGAAAGGTTCTAAGGAATTTTTAGATTTTAATGATTAGAAGGGATTTGAAAAAAAATTATGCTGTTTTAAGGAATTTGATTTAATTTAATTAGTAGCTTTTAAAAAGTTGATTTAAGTGCCTTATGCCCAGCAAAGTGCGTCCACAGGCATGTTGACAAAAAAAATTTATTTTGCTTCTATTTTAACATATGATTTTAAAATAGATAACCATGTTGACCAGAGACAAACTAATTTTTATTGAATCCAATTTTTTTTTTATAAAACTCATATATTATTAAATACAGGCACTGATGGGAAACAGCGATTCCAAAATTCAAGGTCGTTGTAATATCCAAAATATTATTGATTTATTTTTCAATTTTGCTTCAAAATGAAATTTTCGAAATACACTTTTATTCACCTACCTCAAAAGCCTCAACCTCAAGTTGAAAGGTAATTTTTTTTTTGAAAATTCGTCTTTTGGCTTGAAAATGCAACAATTCAGTGAAAATTTTTTATCTTTGTTGTTCAAACATTTGGCTTTTTCTTTTTAAAATGTATCCCTTTGGTACAAAAATCTAATTCTTTAAAATTACAAATTCAACTATTTTGGTAGAAAATTATTCTGATTTGGTCGAGGATTCAGATGTTTTGGTAAAACTTCGTATTTTTTGATTAACTCAACTGTGTTTGATTTCAAATTAAAATATTTTTTGGTTAAAATAATATCAACTACTATATTTTATGTTGATTCATCTATTTTTGTTGAAAATTCATGTATTTTGTTGAAAATTTAACTATTTTGGTAGAAAGTTAGACAATTTTTGATGAAAGTTTAGCTACTGAGTAGAAATTTGATCTACTTTATTCAAAATTCAGTTGTTTGGTTAGGTATTCATAATTTCAGTTAAAAATTCATCTTTTTGGTTCATCTTTTTTAAAAAGTTTTTATTTGAAACTCGTTTTTTTGGGAAGGGGGGGGGGGGGGGTTTGAGAATTTGAATATTTTGGCGGAAAATTCATCTCGTTGGTTGAAAATTCATCTTTTTGGTTTGAAAATAGTAGAAATTTAAAAAAATGTAACTATTTTGATAGAAAGTCTAAAGGGCCCAGCCGGGTATACCATTAAGCCTTTCAGGGTGGGCGTGACACTACCCGATTCGGGTAGTGTTTCTAGGTGGATAGTTTCTTGTAGTAAATAACTACTACAAGTGTGGGCTCACCACACCCACGATGTGCCAACAGCACGCAGTATTCTCGAATGGTTACCCATCCAAGTACTAACCGCGCCCAACGCTGCTTAACTTCAGCGATCTGGCGAGAACTGGTTTGTTCAGCGTGGTATGGCCGTTGGCAATGTAAGCATTTAAAATCTGCCTCCGCATGTATCAAGGTCAAATTGGTACCATATATTGGCACCTATGAGTCACAAAATTCCTCCAAGTCTCAGCCTCGAAAATGTATTTTTGTAGTAGTTATGGAGGGGGAAAGAAAAACCAAAAAAGTTGTTTTTCTCGTAAACGGCTTGACCGATTTTTTTTAAACATTGAAGAATTCAGATACATTCAAAATTTTTAATATGTCTGACAAAAAATTTCTTGTTTTGTCTTCTCTAATTGTGATTTTCAGATGGACGGCGGATCCGTCGAACATTCACGGGACGGGCAAATACAAGTGGATTGCCATGCAAAGCTTCTTGGTTAATGGTAGAGCCAGCTTCAACCTGTCTTCCACGTAACACTCGTTGGTTGTTTATAATGAGATGGCCCCGTAAAGGTCCAATTTCATTTCCAATCATTTGGCGAGGTAAAAGTTCTATTTCCATATTAACAGGTATATTATAGTTTTCGTGATGTCCTTGAAGATTATTGTTATATGCCTGATGATTTCCGTTTTCCGCCAACAAGTTCTGGTCGACTGACTGCCAATTTCCGCTGTAAAAACGTGACATAGAATATTATAGATCAACTAAGGTAAAAAGGGACAGTCCACGACTCGTCCGCACACCTGCTTCAGGACAGTCTTTCCCTTCCCCGGGAAAACCTATATTGATACTGGACCGGCAAAATTGAAAAAGGAAATGTTGGAACTTTTAGTACCTTATGAAACCATGAATAGCTTTTGGATAATAATAACATTGTAAAGAGAAAGTATCATTTCACTTTATTTTGATGCCATTAAACGACGTTTTAATACAACTTTTTTGGATCAAAACAGGACTGAAGTAAAAATCAAATTCCAATGACGTAACGTAACACTTGGGAACGTTAAATGTGACGACCCTGAAGTTAGCTATGCATATACATTTGAAATTTGTACCTTGTACAAATTTAAAATGTATATGCATAGCTAACTTCAGGGTCGTTAAATGTGTGTGATCTGTCACTGAAAGATAGAATCTGGGTTGTATACAATGTTAGAAGTTTATAAATCCTGTTTTAAAATAATATGTTCATTAGCACTGAGAATTTATTGTTAGTTAAGAATAACGAGACTAAGAAGAAGTAAGCACTAAGAAGAAGTAATAAACACTAGAAGACGAAGTAAACCACATGACGAATCCTTAGTGGAAAATAATTATGTTTGTATTTTACGCAGAAAGTCTCCGATTTATCTTCCCCAAAACAAGAAAACTTTTAAATTATACTGCAAAAAATTGTTTAAAAAATACCAGCTATTCCGTAAAATTACAGAAAAATGAAAAATCGCAATTTGTGATTGTTATTTTCACATGAGGCATGGAGAAAGCAGCAGGTTATGTTCATGTGATTTTACAGTGTCCGAGGTAATTTACATATTATATTTCTATAATTTACGTTCAAAATGACTAATATTTTTTGTCTAATCATTCTTAGAATTTTACAACCAATTTTTTTTCAGTATTATAACACTTTCTGATTAGATTAGGTTATATTTACAAGTGTCATGTGATTTATGCATGAAAGTATTAGTAAAAGGGAATAAACGTTTTACGATAGTAAAAAATTTTTCTTGAGAACAGAGGATTAAAAAAGATTCCAAAAGACATCCAAAATGATCAAAAAATAATTTGGAACACTTTAAGTGATTTTATTAATTTTCCAGGATTTGAACGTTTGAAAAATTTTAAAACATTCCAAAAATTTTAAAACAAATTTGTAGATTTTTCAACATTTTAAAATAAAGTTTTGAAGCTGTTTAAGGATTTTGAGAGATTTCAAGAAAATACCAAAATTTTCTTAAGATTCCTGGAAAAGCTTTAAATGACTATTTATTTTTAACAATCATAATTTTTAAAGAATATTTAAAATAGATTTTAAAACAATTTTTGATTCATGAATTAAAATTGAACAATTATAAAAAATTTTCAGTTCAAACGAATTTAATCTTTCAATTTTTAACGCTTCTAACTTAAAATTGTTTTAAAAAATATGATTTTGAAAATCTCCAAATTCGTTGATTCATTCTTCAATTTATAAAATTGACAAGGATGGCGTGGATTTACATATTTTTTTAAGTCTGAATTTCACAATTAATAAGAGTTTAACTATTATTTATTTATTGAGCGTTTAAAAAAAGTAGGCTTCAGGGTCCTTTAAGGTGAAAAATGAATAAATAATTTGATTTTAGTTTTTATAAATAAATGATTGCTTTTAAATTCAAAGAAAGGAATACCTTCTTTTAAAAATGTGAATTTTAAATAACTAGAAAAATTTGCGCGCTACGCGATTCATGTACTTTATTACAAATTATTCTTTTTTGGTAGAAAATTAATTTTTTTAGTTCAAAATTAGTTTTTCTTGTAATTGAAAATTAATTTTTTAACTAAAAATTTAACGATATCATGTTTGGGTGAATATTAATCCTCTCTAGTTAAAAATTCAAATACATACTTGTTTGAAAATTTCTGTATATTGTTGAAACTTTTGTGTGTCCTTTGTGGTAGAATATTAATCGTTTTGGTGATTAATTCACCTTTTTGGTCGAAAATTCAACTATTAGGTTAAAAATTCCAACAAAGGTTAGAATATTCGGTTGAAAATTCATGTATTTTGTTGAAGATTATCCTTTTTTTCTTAGAACAATTATTTTTTTTTATTGAAAATTAATTTTTCTTCGGTTGAAAATTAGTGTTTTCATTAAAAATCAATTTTTTAAACTGAAAAGTTAACTTAATTTTTTGTCGAAAATTTTTTCTATAGACATTTAATCTTTTTGGTAGAAAATTCAATTATTTCGCAGTCAATATATTTTATTTGTTTAAAATATTATTCCTCTAACCAAAAATTAAACTATTCTACTTTTTGTTGAAAATTGACCTTTTTTAATTGAAAATTCATCTATTTTGTTGAAAATTTGTTTTTTTTTTTTGTAGAAAATTAACATTTTTGGTTACAAATTTCATAAAAAATTGAAATATTTGTTTGATAATTCGTTTTGTTTTTGTTGAAAATGAATTTTTTTAATTAAAACTGTAGCTATTTCATTTTTGCTAGAAAGTTGATCTTTTTCAGTTAAAAATTCACTTATTTTGTTGAAAACTCGTCTTTTTAAGTCGAAAAGTCAATTATGTTTGTAGAAAAGGAATATTTTCGAGTTGTAAATTCAACTTTTGTTTCAAATTTCATCTTTATAACTTAAAAACTCAACATTTCAGATGATATAATGTTGTTGAGTAAGACAAATACTAGATGAGTAAAAGTGAACTGGTGGTGGGAGACTCCTGTTCTGAAACAGGTATGAGGACAAGTCGTGGATCGCCGAGTTAAAAGTTATTCAAGGGTTAAATTTTTTTTACAAAGCTTATGTATAAATATATAAAAATCAAGAAATTAAATGAATTTTAAATTGGCTCAACCGATTTTCATGGCATGAATAAATGTAGCACAGGGTATTAAGGCAGTTCCACAAAAACCATTAAGAATCTATTTCTTCAAATTGAAAAGGGGTGAAGAGATTAATGTAATTTTGTAATCATTTTTCAAAATCCATTGATTATGATACCTATTTTGATGACTTGAAGCAGGTCTATTTCCATAATTTCCAGGATTCACAGGAACATTATTGGAATTTTCTTGTTGATTTTCAGGTAACGGCGATAAGTTTAGGTCCCAATTCGGGTGCCAATACCGATTGCTTGATTCTGTAAACAGAAGAAAAACAATATCATAGATTAATCAAGTTAAATGTTATTTGTAAAGGTTTTGTCCAATGGTACCACAAACATCTCCCTGTTGATGCAAAAAACATGGTCAGAGAAAACATTGCTTTCATTAAAGGATTTTGATAAAAAATAATTTTGATGTCTCCATTGTTTTCTCAATTCTTTCCTGATAGGAATGATTAGCAACTTGAAATCATAGTCATACAGATAAGGAAATCAGGATTTTCTTCCTTTCATCTGAGTTCTACCGGTATTGATAAAAGTGGTATACAAAAATTATATAAATACTAGCGGACCCGACAGACGTTGTCCTGTATCAACAACAATTTATAAATAACAAATTAATTAAATAAACATTTTCCAGTGGACTGAATTGTGAATCCAAACCATTCTCAAATCCACTGGAACACACACACAAAATTTCATCAAAATCGGTTTAGCCGTTTAGAAGGAGTTCAGTCACATACACACGGACAGAAGAATTATATATATATAAAGATAATGGTTACTATACTTTATCAAGTCTTATTCACATGAACAATGTTTTTAAGCACGTTAATTTCGAATTCCAATCTGTATTTTCATTTCCTTTTTTATTTTTCTTCAAAACCGTTTGTTTTATAAAGAAAGCCGCAAACGGGAAAGGTGTCGTATGTCTAGATCTACATATTACTTTTTCCAAATGCCTTTTGAAAATGGGAAATGAGGAAAACCTATTTTTTAACTTTTATGGTATAGTGTCGATTTTAGGAATTTGACGATCTCAGTGTAATGAAATCTCAAATTTCTACATGCATTAATATTTGTTTTATTTCTATTGACCATCTCGGATGGTGCAGTAATGTGTTTTAAATTTAGATAATTGAATACTCAAAAACCCAAATTACTTTAACTGTGGCTCATTTAACGCAGAATTGAATGAGTTCAACAACGATTTGAAAAAAAATGTTTTATTGAATATTCTGGATGGCCCTATCACCTTTAAAAGTCAATGCTAATTTCTTATAGTTCACCCGGTTAGTGTTCCGATACTATCCGTCTGTAGCATAAAAATAAAAAGACAATATTTGTTGTACGTATTTCGACTGTTACTATTTACAAAATGCGAATAATAACTTTTCTGTATTTGATCACTGTTTTTATTTCATGTTTTAATATCAATATTTAATTTTTAGATTATACTTGCCAACGGAAGTGAAGAAAATCAAAAAGACCCAGAGGAGAGTACCAAAAACGAGCTTCATTTTTTTCTAAATGTAATTAATACTTCAAAAGATGACTTGCGATATACACTCAATTTCCCACTTTCACTTCTCATCGCGTGAAGCAATGATAAAAAAAAATTATTGGTGGCAGTAGAATCATATACGTTACATCACGTCTTGTGCAATCACCAACATTTTTAACAGTCTTCATTTGAGCATATGCGACAGCTCAAATAATGATCAGTGAAAACTGACGATTTTTTTTATGCAATGCTTGAATTAAGATGTTAGCAAAGCTTAGATAACACGCACATATGAAATAGGCGCAGTTTACAGAAAGATCAGAGTAATTTATTAAGCTAATATACAAAAAGATGTTGATCTAGAAACAACTGACTGTAAGGGTGAAAAATCAATATAGGACAGGGTTGCCCTAGCACCCTCAACATATGATCGTTAGATTCTAATTAATAAGTCCAACACTTCCCCTTGAGACAATCTCTAAATTTCAAATTGGTATCTTCAATAGTACCAGGAGTCGAATACACTCTTCATGTTTTGGTTTCGTTAAGGCCTTGGTTAGGATGTCAGCAGGCATATTATCAGATGCCACGTGTTCCAAAATTATCTCACCCGACTCCACAGTCTCTCGAACAAAATGATGACGTATGTCGATATGTTTGGTACGTGCATGGTATACTGGATTGGTAGCTAGCCTCTGTGCGCTGTAATTGTCAACTAACAGCTTGATTGACTTGTTAACAGACTGTCCAAGCTCCAGTAGAAAACGTCCAAGATGAATGGCTTCCTTGGTCGCTTCGCTCATCGCCATATATTCAGCCTCCGTTGTTGACAAGGCAACCGTACGTTGCTTTCTTGAATCCTAAGCAACTACTCCACCGCTCATAGAGAAAGCATAACCTGTAAAAGAGCGCCTGTCGTCAATAGAGCCTCCCCAATCTGCATCCACATAGCCCACCAGAGGACTGTCGTCATGTCTGTAGAAGATCCCGTAATCATCTGTGCCTTTTAAGTACCGAAGTATCCTCTTCGCTGCATTCCAGTGTGTCTTATTGAAATAGTCATTGAATTGACTCAACAGACTAGCCGTGTGAGCGATGTCCGGGCGTGTTACCACTGACAGATACAGCAGGCATCCGACTAATTCCTGATAAGGAGGTTTCTCACATTCTGACTCGTACCACGCGTCACCTCTGACGAGCTTCGTACCAACATCTAAAGGGGTTGATGTGGGGTTGCACTCTTCCATTCCGAATCGTTGAAGGATATCTGTGATGTTCGTTTTCTGGTTGATAAAAATTCCATTGTCGCTTCTGACAAAATTCATTCCCAAACAACGTTTGAGATTGCCAATCTCCCTTATTTCGAAAAGATCCGATAAATCACGTCCGAATCGTGAAATTTCTCTGAGATCTTTAGACATCACCAGAATATCATCGGCATAAATGACGATAATCACCAGATATTCCTTCCCATGTGTCAAATAAACACAGGGATCCGCTTTCATTGGACTCGCACCTAAAGTCCGCAATTCCTTGTCAAATCGTCTGTACCAAGCGCGACCAGCCTGTTTTGGTCCGTACAAGGCTTTTCTCATCAGACAAACTTTGTTACCTTAAGCCAACTCGTTCAACTTGGTCTTGGCTTTGTTGAAGAATTGATCCTGGTTTCGTTTTTCGTTGGTTGTATATTCCAGAACATTCTCCATCCAATCTGGTGGTTCCATGAATACTTCCTCATTCAAGTCGCCGTTGAGATATCCAGTTGCCACATCAAACTGTCGAATATACATATCGTTTTTCGCTGCAAAAGCAATTGTCGTTCGTATAGAACTTAATCGTGCAACTGGTGCGTAAGTCTCATGGAAATCCTTACCATATTGTTGAGGATAACCCTTTGTCACGATCCTGGCTATTCTCACTTCCAGGATACCATTCGTGCCATACTTATTACGTAATACAAAACGACTACCAATTACCTCCGATGCCTTGGATCTATCCACTAGACTCCACGTGTCCTTCATGAGAATCGAATTCACTTCATCCGCCATGGCCGCCATCCATTCGTCTGATTCTCGGCTATCCATTGCTCGATTGACAGGAATCTCAGTTAGGAAAGCGAAATCAGTTTCGACCTCGTTTTGACTGCACGTCATCCCATAGACCTTTCTTGGTCTGCCAGGCAATCCTGTGCGCACCAAGCGCGGTCTACCTTTTCTTGTAGCAACCACCGGATCATCTGCAGGGAAACCTAGAAAATCCTCAACATCGGATGACGTCATTAAATATCTCCAGCTCTTCTTCATTAACCTGGTTGCCAGAATCTTGCTTATTGGCAAGATTGATCTCGATAAATGTTTCATTGCCCTCAGCTTCGTTGACATTTTTCGGTGAATTTGACGACTTTCGAAAATCATTTTTTTTCGGACGGAAATCTTCGTAG
Organism: Andricus curvator; assembly: GCA_932195095.1. Taxonomy (NCBI): domain Eukaryota; kingdom Metazoa; phylum Arthropoda; class Insecta; order Hymenoptera; family Cynipidae; genus Andricus; species Andricus curvator. Next base: position 38,220 of record CAKNYM010015668.1, on the reverse strand, counting down.
TCCTTGATCGAACGAACAGGAATTTTGTCCAGGAAAATCAAGTCTCTTGATATTTCGACTCTTCTTTCTTCTGGCATCCAAATCCTGTATCCTATCGATTCCAAGCTATATCCCACGAAAATTTCTTTCCTTGATTTTGGCTCGATTCTTCCTTTACCTGGAGATCCATCAAGTACGTAGACTTACTCGTTGGTGATATACTGCGGATAAAATTTGCTGTATTGACAGCTTCCGCCCAGGACGTGGATGGCAATCCTGATTGTATTAGTAAGCACCTTGCCATTTCCATCAACGTTCTATTTCGCCTCTCAGGAACGCCGTTTTGCTCTGGATTGTAAGGTACAGTCAACCGTCGTGATATTCCGTGCTTTTGGAGTAATTCGCCTAAACTTTTATCATCATTCTCCTTTCCGTTATCAGACTGCATACATTGTACCTTCTTTTCCTGTTGCGTGTCCATCATAGCTCTGAAAATGTCAAAGTCATTCATAACCTGATTCTTGTAGCTGATAAATTGTACCTCACACTATCTGGATGAATCGTCGATGAAAGTGACAAAAAAATGCTTCTTTGCATGTGAAGCAACACGCATCGGACCGCGAACGTCAGAGTAAATTACCTCTCCTACTTCTGTCACTCTTTCGGATGCCTTAGGAAAAGAAGCGTGACACATCTTCCCCTGGAGACAAACACTGCATTCAAAATCTTCTTTGATGCCCTTGACGTCAATTCCTTTAATAGATCCCGTTCTAATAGACTGACGAAGGGATTGAACATTCAGCTGTCCGATGCGAATGTGCCAGTCTTCTAGAGCATTTTTCTTCGGAATCCTCTCTGCGACGTCTGCTTCAAAAATATTCTTGCCTTTGGGACCAGTTAAGTCTCGAAGAAAATACAAATCGCTTTCACATTTTGGGGTAAGTAATACGTTCCCGTCGCGATTAATAACCTCGGCTTTGGTTTTACTAAACAGGACATTGTGTCCCTTACCAGTAATTTTTCCGATCGAGACGAGATTCGAGTGCAGGTCTGGATCATACAAAGTATTACTCAATTTTATTACTTTTCTCTCACCATTTATTTTCTTCACGGTTTTCACAGTGCCTTTTCCAATATTTCAGTAGACGCACTGCTACTAGCGAGACCTAACTTTCCGCGATCACACTTTTGATTTATTTCCGCAAACAAATTGACATCCTTGCACCTGTGGGATGTGCACCCACTGTCAAAACACCAAGCAGCGCAATCTACGCTATTTCCGGTTTGAAAAACTTTGAATTCTGGCGTGTCCGGTGACGCGAACAGACTTACATTTTCAGCATCATTCGCGGATTGTCCTGTTAGCTTTTTTGCATTCGTGCAGTTTTCGCCCTGTGTCTTATCTCACCGCACTTAAAACACTTCATTTTCGAATTCTTTTTCGCATTTTCATCTTTATATCCTTTACTGTGCTGGTTTTGTTTACTTTTGTTTCCAAATTTTCCCACAGCCATCGCATTCTGTACTGGATTTCGACTTGTTTCTTTTCGCGCATCGAATTCTTCTGAAATTTTTCTTCGAAGCGTTTTAAGGGATGGCAATTCATCACGTGACGACATCCCGCAGTGAAAATTCTCGTAATTTTCCGGCAAGCTGCGCAGAAGTAAAACAGCCAACAAATCCTTATTGATTTCAACTTCCAATTCTGACGACTTATCTACCGTATTGAAAAAATCCCTAGAATGTTCTTGTGCGTCGTCACCATCTCGCATTTTTAAGGACATCAAGTGATTTAAGAGCGCAACTTTCCGCGCTGGACCCTTAGATTGATGGATGTTCTCCAACTTGGTCCAAATTTCTCGCGCGGATGCACAACTTTTTATTTGCTTCATTTCAGTTGGACTGATTGCAAGCACGATGTCTGATTGCGCTTTCAGATCAGCTTCTTCCCATCTATTTGCCTCTTGTTGAGTTGCTGCATTGCCTTTCACTACCTCGGATTTAACAATTCTGTCACTTACATAACCCCACGCGTCGTTCTTGATGAGAATTGCACGCATTTTAAGTTTCCAAGTGTCTTCCAAGTCTTGATCTAAACAAAAGTTTCTATTTCACTATGTTTCCAATGCGTTCTGGACCCATAACCTGTTAGCAAAGCTTAGATAACACGCACAAATGAAATAGACGCAGTTTACAGGAAGAACAAAGTAATTTATTGAGCTAGTATACAAAAAGATGTTTGCCGTAACACGATCTAGAAACAACTGACTGTAAGGGTGAAACATCAATATAGGACAGGGTTGCCCTAGCACCCTCAACAGATGAACGTTAGAGGTTGGACCAAACACTTATAATTAAGAAGTCCAACATAAGACATACACACATAACATATTTTCCTTTTCTATCCTGATGAGGGAATTCATCTAAACTTTAGAAAATTCTGCGAGTGACTGAATAAACACTAAAATAGAGGTAGTTTTATCTGAAAAATTAAACACAATTTTCTCAAAACACTCTAATTCAGATGTGGACCTACACTTTTTTCTTTATCGCTGGGTAATAGAGAACAATTATTAAAAACATTATTATTTTAAAAACTGCAACAGATTATGCATAATTCAAATTCATTCATTCACTTTGTCCACACTGGAGACCCTGTGAAGAAGAAGACATCTAGACTGTCTAGTCTGGAAGGTCTTGACTGATGCAGAACTGTTGCTGATCAGCTATTTTTAAGAAGTTACAGGGTGGCTAATATATTCAAAAATAAAAAATTCACACTATCAAAATTAAAATTTTGTTCTTGACACCTTAAAATTCTGGTCCGGTACAAGTTTGGGTCTGCTCAGAAAGCCAGAAACAAAAAATTTCTAGTTCTGTCTGAAAGGTCTGGTCTGGTCCAGGACTGGTGCTGATCAGCTATGATGATATTCCATTTATACTTTTTCCAAACTCACGTTGGATGTCTTTTTTGGCACCTTTTCATTGCCACAGCAATTTAAAAACAAACAGCCAAAGTGAATTTCGGAAAAGTGAAAGTAGAAGTGAAAGTGAAAAATTTATATAATTGCCTCCAAGAACGTTAATAATTTTTTAATGTTCAGTTTTATTTTATTAGATTATTTCTCAAGATTTTGTACTTTTCATACAAATTTTTAATCCTTTTGTACTCCAGTAGACCTGAAGCCTATTCTATTGAACCATTTGCTACCTTGGAATTCTGAGAAAAAGTTGATCAACGTTTTCGATTTAATGAATTAGAAAAATTTTAAAAACCTCACAAATATATTGAAAGGAAAAAAACTAACGTAAGATAAACTTACGTAAGATGAAAAAGATTGCCTTCATTTTATTGTCATAACAATGAGAAGGAAATCTATTTTATCTTACCTTAACCTTCATAATAATTTCTAATGTGTGCTCTCACATATTTTAGAAGCTTTAACAGATTGTACTGAAAGACAGAAAATTATAAAACTTTCCAAGAATCACTAAATAAAAGAAAAAATCTCGCCAAGTTTTCATAATTTTGTTTCTGACAATATATTTTTAATTTTCCTATAATTTTTCTAATTTATTCAATTTAAAAAGTTAATCAACTTTTTCCCATTATTCTGAGATAGAAAATGGTAGGCTTCAGTAGGTCTACTGGAATACTAAAAAACTAAAATTTTCCATGAAGAGTACAACATTTTGAGAAATAATCGATGAAACAAAATTTGATACAAATCTGCACTAAAGTTTCCTCTGAACATATTATTTTTAAATTTTTGGACAAATCAGTTAAGTAGTGTTCTATTTTCGCTGAAAGTTCATCTTTTCTGGTTAAGTCCGAGTGTTTTTGATTTATAATTGAAAACTTTTTTTGATTGAAACATCAAATATTATATTTTTGGTTAAGAATTAATCTTTATGGATTGAAAATTCAACTACTTGGTTGAAATTCTTTGGTAAAAATAAATTTTTTCGGTTAAAAACTGATCATTTTAGTTTAAAACTCAACTATTTTGTTAAAAATGTAATCATTTTGTTAAAAATATAACTAATATGTGAAAAAGTTACCTTTTTCGATCGAAAATTTAACTGTTTTGTTGAACATTTATCTTTTGGTTTGTAATTTAAATATTTGGTTAAAAATTCAACTATTTTGTTGAAAATCCCTCTCTTTTGGTTGAGAGTTCAACTATTTGGTGAAAAATTCATTTTTGTATATTGAAAATACCATGATTTTGTTGAAAAAGTCATAGATTTTCGAAAATTTATCTTTTTTGTTGGAAGCTTGTCTTTTTCAAAAACATGTGTCTTCTGGTTAAATTAATTTTTTTAGTGTATATATCAACTATTATGAGATTGTTAAAAATTCATCTGTTTTCTTGAAAATTGGTCTTTATTCTAGAATAAATTATTATAAAATAAAATTATAGTAAAAAATGAATCTGTTTTGGTCAAGGATTCAACTCTTTTGTTGGAAATTTCTCTTTTTTACTTGAATTCAAATGTTTTTTATTTTAAAAATATTTTTTTGTTGGAATCTCAACAATCACACTTTTTGTTGAGAATTCACTTACTATGGTAAAATTCAACTTATAAGTTGAAAAACCATCTCTTTGGGTGAAAATATTAATATTATGTTAAAAAATTCTTTTTTTTTGGTGAAAATTAGTTTTTTGAAGTGCAAATATTCAATTTTTGTTTGAACATTGATAGCTTTAATTTAAATTCAACTATGTGGTCGAAAATTACCTTTTTTTTGAAAATTTAACAATTTTGTAGAAAACTTGTATTTTTTGGTTAGAAAAAAACTGTTTTGTTAAAAATTCGCCTCTTTGGATGAAAATTCTATTATTTTGGTAGACAGTTCAATTATTTGATTAAAAATGAAGTTTTTGGTTGAAAATTCATATTTTCAGATAGAAAATTACACAGATTTTTTTTTTACAAAATTGGCCTTTTTGACTTGAAAATTCAGCAATTTGGTTGACAGTTTTTTCTCTCTTCAATGAAAAATCTTTCTTGGTTAACAATTCATCTCTTTCGATATGAATGTTATATTTTTTGTTGACAGATTAAAAATTCATCTATTTTGCTGAGAATTCATATTTTATAGTTGAATTCAACTGTTTTTAATTTCAAATATGTTTTGTTAAAATATAAGTTAATCCATGTTAAATTCGACCGTTTTTTATTTAAAGTTAAAATATTTGTTTCGTTGAAATATCAGCTATTTATTGAAACATTGTCTTTTGTGGTGGAATATTGATCTTCTTGGTGACTAACACACCCTTTTGGTAGAAAATTCAATTACTGGGTTAAAAATTTCATTAAAAATAAATAAAATTTCATTTTTTAGTTAACAAATCTTTTTTGTATTGAAAATTAATTTTTTTCAACTAAAAATTTAACTACTCAATTTTTCGTTAAAAAATTTGTTTATAGACATTTGATTTTTTGGGTTGAAAATTCGTCTGGTTGCAAATTTAACTATTCCATTGAAGATTCATTTTATTTGGTTAGAAACGTATTTCTTTGACTTAAAATTAAATTATTCTATTTTTTGTTGAAAATTCATCTATTTGGTTGAAAATTAGGTTTATTATTGAAAATTAATTTTTTCGACTAAAAATGTAACTATTCAACTTTGTCATGGCTTTTTATTATGTCAATGGACAAGGGTCCAAGAATGACCCTCTTCGACGAAGAAGGTGTGGATCTCGGGACAGTGAGGGTACGTGGGTTAGCGTTCGCAGATGATAAAGTTGTTATGGCAGAGTCAATCGGATATTTGCAAAAAATGTTGAGCAAACTGAATACAAGCATAAAGAAGATGGGCTTCAAAAGAAGGTTATCGGTAGAGCAGGGCCCATTATCAGAAGTAAAAATATATCAAGTAAAGCAAAGAGGGAAATACATAATTTTATATTTATACAGACTGTGCTGTACGGTAGCAAGACCTGGACCTACCAATAAAAGGATAAGAGTAAAATTAACCTGATGAACATGAAATTCCTGCACATGGTGTGCGGTAAAACGCTAATGGTCAAAGTAAGTAATGAGATAACTCCTAAAGGATGCAGCGTAGAGGAAACACTAGTTGACGCATTTGAAAGTATATTTAATATCAATCTCTTGGTATAAACCATTTACGATATTTTGTAATTCATAATAACAATTAGATCTGCTTCTCGAGGCTTAAAACATAAAAATGAAAATATTTGGTGGCAAATTTATGTATTTCATTTAAAAATTTTCTTTTGTGGTATAAAATTAATCTCTTCGGTTGAAATTTTATTTCTTTGGTTGAAAATTAGGTTTATTATTGAAAATTAATTTTTTCGACTAAAAATGTAACTATTCAACATTCTCATGGCTCTTTATCATGTTCATGGACAAGGGTCTAAGAAGGACCCTCTTCGACGAAGAAGGTGTTGATCTCGGGACAGTGAGGGTACGTGGGTTAGCATTCGCAGATGATAAAGTTGTTATGGCAGAGTCAATCGAAGACTTGCGAAGAATGTTAGGCTAAATGTGATAATAGACAAAAACCTAGAATCAGTAAATCACTCTTTTATTTTTATAAACATTGAAGAATTTAAATACATTCGAAATTTTTAATATTTCTGATGAAAAATGTCTTGTTTTGTCTTCTCTAATCATGATTTTCAGGTGGATTTCGTGCATTTCGTGCATTTCGGGCATTTCGTCTCCTGGGACGGTTATTCCGTCTTGCGACACGTACATTTGCAACTGGAATGCCATGTAAAGCTTCTTGGTCAGTGACAAAGTTAGGATCAATGGCTCGTCCACTTAATACTCGTTGGTTGTTTACATAAAGAACGCCACGCATGGGTCCAACTTCATTTCCTCGACGAGGTAAAACTTGTACTTGCACATTGACAGGTGTATTAGGGATTTCGTGATGTCCATAAACATGATTGTTATGGGCCTGATGATTTTCATTTCCTGCCCGCAAGTTCTCGTTCACTAACTGCGAATTTCTGCCGTAAAAAAAAAGACAACGAATATTATAGATCAAACAAGTTAAAAAAGGAACAGTACACGACTCGTCCTCACACCGGCTTTAGGTTGAAATTGTACGCACCGTGGATCACCGTTATAGTCTTTTCTTACCCGGGAAAACCTATGTACATGAAGTAATTGATACTGAACTGGCAACATTGAAAAGCAAAATGTTGAAACTTTCGGTACCTTATAAAACTATGAATAGTTCTCAGGATTATAATAATAGCTTCTCAGGATGTTGATTCAGATGGCATTTCAAACTTGCTGTTCATGAATCCAACAGAGTGATTTCTGCACGATTTCCCGACTAGCAATTTTTAATTTTATGAATCTATAAGGAAATTTGGAGCGAAATAATACGCAAAAACTATTTTTGAATTGTTTCAAAAATGGTTTAAATTGTTTTCAAACAAAAAAAAATATATATTGTTTATATTTCGGATTAAGGAGTTCAAAGACTGCATGCCTTCACCACGGGGATGCACAAGGGCCAGACTGTACGTACGATCTTGTTCTGAAACAGGTATGAGGACGAGTCGTGGATCGCTCACTTAAAGCTTACAAACAAATTTTTAAAAATCCACTTGAAATTGGCTCAAACCAATTTTGATGGCTCAAATATATGTTACATAAAGTATTAAAGCCGTGCAAAAAAAAAGAACATTGAAAATCCATTCCTTTAATTACAAGGGGGTAAAGAAATTATTGAAATTTTGTATCCTTTCTTTAAGCGATTTTTCTTTTTTTTTACCAGGGGCCAGGGAATTCCTTCGATTACTATACCTAGTTTGAACATTATTGGCATGTTCTGGATGATTTACAGGAACATTATTGACATGTTCTGGATGATTTTCAGCTTCAGGTGGGAAGGTCAGGTCCAATGTCTGCGAACTTGATTCTGTAAATAGACGAAAAATAATATTATACATTAATCATTTTAATAGTTATTTGTAAAGGGTGTCTAACCGTACCAAAAAAATATCTTTGTTTATCGAAAAAACCCGGGCAGAGAAAACATTGCTAGTTTTTTTAAAGAATTTTGAAAAAAAAAACAAGTTTGATGTCTTCATTTTTTGTGAATTCTTTCCTGATAGGAATGATTAACAACTGGAAATTAAAGTTATACATGTGATAAAATTCGAACCACGCGATGATTTTAATCAAATAATAAAATTTGTCTTTTATTATTCTCAAAAAATGTTATATTTAATATTTCCAGTGAGAGAATTGTTATAACTACCCATATATATTTTTTAAATTAACCAAGTGAAATGTACGTTTCCAGGTGCGCTGATCACGAATCCGTGGCCCCTTTGACCCCTACACGTCAGGATCAAGGCCATTTGAAGGTCAACTTCGTTAATTCGAGAGATATCTTTTTGACCTCAGATTCTGAAAAATCGGAAAATTTTACGTTCGGATATATTTTCACCCACGGGATCGAGTGACCTCCAAAGGTCACATGAAGGTCAAAACCATTCTTTAGAATTTCTGAACCTAGTAGCTTGTCATGGTTTGCTAACTAAATATGCTATAAATATAACTATAACTATAACTATATAATGCTAACAAAATACGTTTTCGGATGCGCTGATCACGAATCCGTGACCCCTGTGACCCCTACACGTCTGGATCAAGGTCATTTGAAGGTCGAATTCGTTAATTCATGAGATATATTTTTGACCTCATATTCTGAAAGAGCAGGAAATTTTACGTTGGGAAATATTTTTATCCACGGGTCCCAGTGACCTCTAGAGGCCATATGAAGGTCAAATCCATAATTCTGAATTCCTTGACAAGTATCTCGTCATGGTGGCCATATACAGAAGAAATGACCTACGCAAAAGCTATTGTATATGAGAGATTCAGAATATATACACAGCAAGGCAGGCAAAAAATCTAAATACCTCAAATAATGTTGTGTTTAAGGTTTTTAAGTTATGAGATATTTAGATTAACTTTTTTTCCTGCTGGTGTATGAAACTTTGAGGTTATCAGGTATTTAAATTGAACTCTTCGGTCTTTGTATAGCGAGTTTGAGGTCAAAAACATGATATCTCTCGAATTAACGAAGCTGACCTTCAAATGACCTTGATTCTGACGTGTAGGGGTCATAGAGGCCACGGATTCGTCATCAGCGAATCCGAAAACGTATTTTGTAAGGGTCAGTACCTCGATATTAGCAAACCATGACAAGCTACTAGGTTCAGAAATTCTAAAGAATGCTTTTGACCTTCATGTGACCTCTAGAGGTCATTCGATCCCGTGGGTGAAAATATATCTGAACGTCAAATTTTCCGTTTTTTTAGAATCTGATGTGAAAAAGATGATATCTCTGGTATTAACGAAGTTGACTTTCAAATGACCTTGATTCTGACGTGTAGAGGTCATAGGGGCTATGGATTCATAATCAGCGCATCTGAAAACGTATTTTGTGAGGGTCATTACCTCAATATTAGCAAACCATGACAAGCTACTAGGTTCATAAATTCTAAAGAATGCTTTTGACCTTTATGTGACCTCTAGAGGTGACTCGATCTTGTGGGTAAAAATATATCCGAACGTAAAATTTTTCGCTCTTTTAGAATCTGAGCTCAAAAAGATGATATCTCTCGAATTAAAGAAGTTGACCTTCAAATGACCTTGATCCTGACGTGTAGAGGTCATAGGGGCTATGGATTTGTAATCAGCGCATCTGAAAACGTATTTTATGAGGGTCATTACCTCAATATTAGCAAACCATGACAAGCTACTAGGTTCAGAAATTCTAAAGAATGCTTTTGACCTTCATGTGGCCTCTAGAGGTCACTCGATCTCGTGGGTAAAAATATATCCGAACGTAAAACTTTCCGCTCTTTCAGAATCTGATGTCAAAAAGATGATATCTCTCGAATTAACGAAGTTGAACTTCAAATGACCTTGATCCTGACGTGTAGAGGTCATAGAAGCCACGGATTCGTGATCAGCGCATCCGAAAACGTATTTTGTGAGGCCAACAGCCATACCACGCTGAAAAAACCAGTTCTCGTCAGATCACTGAAGTTAAGCAGCGTTGGGCGCGGTTAGTACTTGGATGGGTGACCATTCGAGAAAACTGAGTGCTGTTGGCACATCGTGAGTGTGGTGGGCCCACACTTATAGTTATTTACTACAAGAAACTATACACCTAGAAATACTACCCGAATCGGGTAGTGTCACGCCTACCCTGAAATGGAAATGGCTTAATGATATACATACATACATACATTACCTTGATATTAGCATACCATGACAAGCTACTAGGTTCAGAAATTCTAAAGAATGCTTTTGACCTTCATGTGAGCTCTAGAGGACACTCGATGCCGTGGGTAAAAATATATGCTAACGTAAAATTTTCCGCTTTTTCAGAATCTGAGCTCAAAAAGATGATATCTCTCGAATTAAAGAAGTTTACCTTCAAATGACCTTGATCCTGACGTGTAGAGGTCATAGGGGCTATGGATTTGTAATCAGCGCATCTGAAAACGTATTTTCTGAGGGTCATTACCTCAATATTAGCAAACCATGACAAGCTACTAGGTTCAGAAATTTTAAAGAATGCTTTTGACCTTCATGTGACCTCTAGAGGTTACTCGATCTTGTGGGTAAAAATATATCCGAACGTAAAATTTTCCGCTCTTTCAGAATCTGATGTCAAAAAGATGATATCTCTCGAATTAACGAAGTTGACCTTCAAATGACCTTGATCCTGATGTGTAGGGGTCATGGCGTCACGGATTCGTGATCAGCCGATTTTGATGAAACTGAAATATGTTGCAGAGCAACAACAAAACCCTTAAAAAATGGGTGCGTCACCTAACGATTTGATTTTTTTAAGTAAAACAACGTCATATATCTAGACGAAACCAATTGTAGAAATTTCCTTGTAATAAGGGATGAAAAATTCGATTTCCACAATTTGATCAAAAATGGGGGTACAACATCCCCAAACATGATATAAATCATACAAAAAATAGCCCAATAAATCTAAATTCAGGCAAAAATTAAAAAAAAATCTGTCATGCATCTACGCGAAACTAAGTTTACGTATTCTGCGATGTTTGGTCAAAATCATATTTCAGGGGGTAACTATCCTCAAACGCATGTAATGATATTTTGTGTAATAATATGATTTTGTTGATCACAAAACCAATTGGAGAGGGTTTCTCACAATGAGGAAAAAATAGCATTTTTCAAATCTATTAGAAAATTTTTACAGTGGTAAACTACCCCCAAATATAATTATAATTATAGAAATAATGGTCATATACACCTAAATTCAAGCCAAAAATTTTGAAAAATATATATATTTTGTATATCTGCACGAAAATAAGTTCACGTGTTTTCTCATACATAAAAATTATAATTTCAGACTAGAAGGCTTTTCAATGTTTAATGACTTAAATGAAAGATAAATTCATAAATCTTACTTTTCAGAAATATAAAATTAATAAATTTATTTGTCTAGCTCCTGCCAGAAATTGAAGTTGGAGTACAAAATTCCTTAAAAATCGAAATGTTATGTTTGTCTTTTTCAAATGATAATTTAATAACCACAAGCCCAAATCACTTCAATCAGGGCTCATTAAACGCGGCATTTATTGATCTTTCCTACGATTCTGAAAAATATTTTTATCTATATTTTGGATGGTGTTATCACCTTTCAAAGTCAAGGCTAATTTTTTATAGGTCACATTATTAGTGGTTTGATAATATCCGTCGGTAGCGCACACATAAACACAGAATATTTGTTGCACTTATTTTGATTGTTTCTATTTGAAAAACATTACATTGTCAAAGATTGCGGAAATAAAACAAAAGCCAGCATCTGCCATAATAAAAACGCAACTCACGATCAGGGATGATTCCTAAACTACGTTACGCGTTTATTTTTCGTTTAAAGAGAGATGAGAATAAAATTTCCCTGCAAAAAAAAAATGGTTTAGCGGTCTCAGCGAGACTAGCTGGATTTCGTCTTCTAAGAAAATATAGGTGTGTTACCTAAATTTCTAGCTTTGTTGCCTAAATATGTTTTAGCTAAATTGGTCATCTAGAAATTATGTGGCTAATAATTTCAGATAATTTCTAGGTGGTAAAATTTGGCTGAAACAGCAATATATCAGGTTACACAGCTAGAAATCAAGGTAACGCATCTAATTATTCTTAGAAGATGAAATCCAGCTAAACGTTTAGCTGGGACAGCTAAGCCATTTTTTCAGATGTTGGAAGGATACTACGATATAAACGATATTTTAATAATGAAATTCAATTTTTGAAGATTGTACTTGCCAATAGAATTGAAGATAATCAAAAAGGTCCAGAGGAGAGCATCAAACACGATCTTCATTTTTTTTCTAAACGTGATACTTTGAAAGATGACTCGCGATATATACTCTATTCCCCACCACACTCCTCTTTGCGTAAGATCATGTTTAAATAAGTTATTTCTGGTGGTAGGATAATATACGATACTTGCTATTACTTACATTACAATTTGTTATGTAAAGTCTTGTGCAATCACTTTTATCAATCAATTTTAAACAGTGTACATATGAGCACATGCGAAAGCTTTAATAAAGATCGATTAAAAGTGACGTATTTTGTTTATATAATGGATCAATGAGATAAAGATGCATACAACATTTTTCTTTCCCATCCTAATAGGGAAATTCATCCAAACTTTTAAAAATTCTTATTGATCTTCAAATTCATTCATTCTATTTGTCCACATTGAAGCCTCTGTGAAGAAGAAGACATCTAGACTGTCTAGTCCAGGAGTGGCGCTGGTCAGCTATTTAGAAAAAGTCACAGCTTGTCTAAAATAATAGGTATTAGGAAATCCACACTATCAAAAACCGAATTTTGATTTTTGCACCTTAAAATTCTGGTCTGATACAAGTTTGGGATTGACCAGAAATCTAAAAACAAAAATTTTCAAGTTCTGTCTGGAAGGTCTGGTCTGGAACAGGACTGATGCTGATCAGCTATGTTGATATTCCAATCATTTGCTACCTTGGAATTCTGAGAGAAAGGCAATTAACTTTTTCATTAGATAAATTAGAAAAATTAGAAAAACTTTAAAAATATATTGTAAGGAAAAAATGATTGAAAGTTGGCGAAATTTTCTCTTTAATTTAATAATAATTAATTTTTACCATTTTTTCCTTTCACTACATTCTTCTGATGCCTCTAAAATATGTTAGAGCACACATTCAAGGGGTTAATATGAAGGTGAATTACGTAAGATAAAATAGATTGCATTCGTATTATTGTTATAAGATTGATGAGGCAATATATTTTATCTTACCTCATTCACCTTCATAAGAATTTCTTTAATGAGTGCTCTCACATATTTTAGAAGCTTCGAAAGATTGTACTTGAATAAAAAAATTATGAAACTTGGCAAGATAATTATTACTAAATAAGAGAAAATATCTCGTCAAGGTTTAATTTTTTTTATTACAATATATTTGTAAGGTTTTCATCATTTTTCTATTTCATTAAATTAAAAAAAGTTAATCAACTTTTTCTCATGATTCTGAGATAGCAAATAGTTTAATAAAGTAGCCACCAGTAGGCCTACTGAAATACAAAAAAATTAAAATTTTCGACGAAGAGAACAATATCTTGAAAAATAATCCATGAATCAAAATTTGATGAAATTGGCACTACATTATCATCTGACCAATTTTTTTGTAAATTTTTGGACTCATATTTAATAATAGTATAATAATTTATAATAATATATTTAATAATTTTTGAATCATAAATTTTTCATGTTGATTACAAAGTTATTTTTCGGCAAATTTATCTTTTTTCGTTGTTCAAAATTCATCAATGCCGTTGAAAACTCAAATGTTCTGTTGAAAATTTAATTATTCTGTTAAAAATTTTATCTAGTATGTTAAAAGTTCTTTTTTTCAAAAATTCAACTATTTTGTTGAGCATTCGTCTTTTGGATTGAAAATTTAACTTTCTTCTGAAAAATTCATTATCTTTTCTTGAAAATTCAACTATTTGGTTAAAAATGCAATAGATTTTGGTTGAAGCTTAATCTTTTATTCAAGAACTCGACCAATTTGCTGGATTGAAAATTAATTTTTTTGTATAAGACTTTTTCGTTAAGTATACAACTTTTTTGGTTAAATTAAACAGCTCCTCATTTAAAATTAATTTTTTTTTTTTGGGTAAATATATAATTTTCATTTTTGAATAAGCATTCAACTAAATGATTGAACTTCTTTGTGAACAATTAATTTTTTGGTCAAGATTCAACATTTTAGTTGAAAATTCAACTATTTTGTTAAAAATTGAACTATTTGCTTTAAAAGGCATCCTTTTTGGTCAAAAAATTAACTTTTTTGTTAAAAATTTGGCTGTTTGAATGAAAAATTTGTCCTTTTGGATTGAAAATTCAACTTTTTTCTAAAAAATTTGTTTTCACGTATTTTCATTCAACTCATTGGTTCAAAATGCAAATTCAACTTTTTTGTTGAAAATTTGTCTTCTTTTAATAGAAAATTCGACCTTTGTGTTGGTTAGAAGTGCTACAGCTTAGGTAAACATAAAAAAGCATTCAGATTTTTTTTTAAATATCAATTATTATATTTTTAAAAAGTATGATTCTTTTTTAGTTGAAAATTCAACTAAATAATTGAACTTGTTTGTTGAAAATTAAGTTTTTAGTTCAAGATTTATCATTTTAGCTGAAAATGCACCGATTTTATTAAGAATTAATTTTATTCAACTACTTGGTTGAACTGTTGATAAAACATTCATTCTTTTTATTGAAGATTTTTTTAGTTGAATGTAAAGTTGAATGTATACCACTATTTTGTTGGAAACTGAATTATTGTCAAAAAATCAACTATTTTTTCAATAATTTATCTTTTTTAGTCGAATATTTAGGCGTTTTACTAAATCTGAGTCTTTTCAAAGAAAAAAATTAGTCCTCTGATAATAATTGGCGAGATTAAGAAGTACGCTCTTATTTTATAATTATAATTTATAAATACCTAATGTAATTCTTTTAATATAAACCATTTACAATACTTTGTAATTCAACATGACGATTAGATCTTCCTTGAGGCTTAGGATATAAAAATTGAATTATTATTATTATTCTTTATATAATACTGTTAACTAAAAAAATAATTTTCGGAATAAAATTCTCATTTCATCGATTTTTTCGTGTCCTCATTTCTATATAATATTTGAATAAGTGGAATTAGAATTCATATTATTTCAAACATGACCCAAGATTTTAAAATATTTAAACAAATTTATTGAGATTGCAAAGAATTTCTCATACTTTATAAGGATTTTTAGGGATTTTTAAGGATTAATATGGTCTTATGGTATTTTTTATGATTCCAAGGGACTTCAAAAAAGGTGAAAGGAATTTTTTGAGATTTTAGAAGGTATAACAAATTTGAAAAAATCTGCCCGCTTCGCGGGCACATTCTCATGGCGCGCTTCGCGCGCGGCTCGCTTCGCTCGCAAGTTTGAGCGCGCCTAGGGCGCGCGACTGTTGGATCTCGCGCTTCGCGCTCGATCATATATTTATCTCGCGCTTCGCGCTCGATTATGTGTTCACCTCGCGCTACGCGCTCGGGCGTATTTGCATCGCGCTTTACGCTAGGCTCCTCTAGATTTTTGCACTTCGTGTTCGACTTCGATGAAAAGAAAAAGTTTGTTTGCAAATATTATAAAATTATCAAAACCTCTACATATTAAGTGATTGTTAAATTTATTTTTATTTTAGACTGAAAAGGAACTTTATTTACTCAAGGTTCTATCGACCTTAAGGAACACATTCTCATCCAGACACTCGCGCTTCGCGCTCGATATTTGATTTGAAAATCATTTGAACCGTATGATAGAAACAAAAAAGTTTGAGCGCACTTACGGCGTGCGATTTGGTAAATACACTGAGCGCGCACTTTGTGCTTCGTATTATATGTTCTTCATATACAAATTACTAAATTTGTATTTGATTTCAAATGAAAAGTAATGATATAATTCAGGCGACAAATTTTATTAGTTAACATTTTATTTTAGCTTGTGCCGTTTATCAAAAAAGTTAATTTTTTCATTTTGAATATATTCTTACCACAAAAATTGATTACGGGTGTGTAAGTCTTTTTTGAATGCACAATTTTTGTTCATTTATATGTTTTCGTACCTTGCATTGTTTTTTCAAAAATTTGATTTTTTTTACTGTCAATGTTATTTTCACGAATAAAACAAAAACCACGCATCCTAAGGAAACATGATTCACAACAAATTTGTACCTCCTCCTTGAATAAATAAATGTTGTTTATGTCATTTTTTTCGTAGCTCGTGTTATTCGTCTACAAAGTTGATTTTTCTATTTTCAATGCTGTTTTTTACAAATAAAACAAAAACTACGCGTCATATCAAAAAGTGAATGATAAGAAATTTGTAGATCTTTTTTAGGTGCACAATTCTTGTGAAATGATCTTTTCTGGTATCTTGCATAGTTTGACAGCAAAATGGCTTTTTTGATTTTTCATTAATTTTTTGTGCGATCAAAATTTGAATTTTTTATTTTTCAAAAAATTCAAAAAGTTGTTATGAAAATATTATAGGGTGTTCAGGAATCAACGTTTTTCTCCTCCTGACTTTTTTTCATATCGTGCGTTTTTCGGCTTAAAATGTTCATTTTCGTTTGTTTTTTGGAATTTTGAAAATGCTATAACTCCAGTAATTTTTTTTTTATCACGAAAAGTCATTAGAATATTTTGTTCGTCATTTTGCGTACTACTAATAACCGTACATAGCATTTTCAAATCTTCCAAAAAAGTGGTCTCAAAAATTTTCAAAATGTGCTCACTTTTTGGATTTTCATCCAAAATAGCTGGTTAACGAACTCGTTTCCTATTTTTCGGCCATAAAAAAGTGTACCAAAGCTCAATCAAATCTGATCATTTTTTCGAAAGTTATCGTGGCTACAGACAGACAGACAGACAGACTACAGACAGACAGACACCTTCGTAAAAATCGTTTTTTCTAGCTCAGGGGGTCTCAAAACGTGGAGATTTGATGAAAACCGACTATGTCAAATTTTACATAAAACCAATACCTTCTCATTAGAATGAGAATGTAAAAATGTAATGATATTCTTATAAATTTCAAGAAGTTCACAAGAATAAGGCCTGTTCGTAGGATTATAAAGATTTGAAGAGATTTTCAAATATTTCACGGAAAATCACAGGATTTCAAAATTACGTGTAGGTTTAAAAAAAATCCTTGAATTTTGAAAGATTTGGGAGGATATCATATAATTAGGATTTATGTTTATTATATTATATTATATTATTATTATTTATTATATAGACATTTTCAATGGCTTTAAAAATTTTCAAGGGATTTCAAAGAATTTAACAAGATCTTAAACGATTTGATATATTTTAGGGTATTTCAAAAGATTTTAAGGAATTTTCAAAAGGTTGAACAACTGTCAAAAAGTTCCAAGGATTTTAATGATTTTAAGGAAGTTAACAGAATTTTCATACGGTTTTAAAGGATTTTAGGGTATTTTTGAAGATTTCTATGAATTTCCAAGAACTGAAAAAAATTTAAAGGGATTTTGGAAGATTTGATGTATAGAATTCTTGAAAATAAAACAAGAATCTAACGATCAAATTTGGACAACCATCACAAAATGTTCCTATTTTTAATGTCCCAAAATATATCCTGAAAACAAAAAAATTTGTTTCTTTTGACAAAAATAAAAGAGAGGAAAGAAAAATGAGAAGGCAACCAACCAAATCCTCTTTCATCTCTTTTCTATTTCTTTCTTATTTTTATTATTAATAATTCACAATATGAAAGCATTCATAATATTTACCAAGGTTTCTCCTCGATACCTAAATCTAAGTGTAGGTCAACAAACTAATGTTCAAGAGCAAAATTTAAATTTCCACAAGATTTTTGAAGAAGAAGATAGGGATCCTTGATTTGTAAATTTGGCAGATATTCAAATTCCTGATTCAGTTACAGATATTCTCAGAGTAGGTAAAGGTTTTAGTAACCATGGGATCAAAAGTAAATCGAAAAAAATGATGGAAATAGTCATAGATGTTGAATCAAGTATACAGAAATTTCCAATATTAGATCAACAAGATTTCCGAAACAAGGTATTACACTTGTCAAAGAGCTTTGTTGATAAGAATTGTTTGCACATTTGTAATATTGATCGTAAAACTGAACGTTTCATGATAACGAAAGGTTTCCTTAAAAACAACCCTGATATAGTTAGCATGAATGCTGATAAAGGCAATATTACAGTTTGTGTGAAGAAATCAGATTATATTAGGGATATGGAGGATTTACTTTCCAATCGTGATAATTTTGATTTATTGATACCGAATACACAGTTCCTGCAAGATGTTATGGTTTGAGAAAGATTCATAAAGATTGCTATCCTTTGAGAATAGTTATTTCAACTATTAACACTCCCACGAAATTTTCAGAACAAAACTTTAATTTGATACATAACTCCATTACAACTTCAAAATACAATATTGAAAATAGCTGGGAATTCCAAAAAATTATTATTAAAAAAACTGTTCCTGATGACCATGTGATGATTTCTTTGGATGTTGTTGCAATGTTTCCAAGTATACCCCTTGAATTTGTTAAACAGGCAATTTTACATAGATGGGACAATATACAAACACGTACTCGATTGAGTCAAAAAGATTTTATCAGAGGGATAGGTTTTTATTTTAATAGGCAACAGTTTGGTAATCCCATAGGTTCAGTCATTTATCCGATTTTAGCAGAAATAGTTATGGAAGATTTGAAGGTCTTTGCTTTAAAAAAGCTGGATTTTATTTTGCCCTTTTACTTTCGGTATGTTGATGAAACCTTATTATGTGTTCCTTTAGCAAAGTTGCAGGCAGTTATTGATGCTTTTAACAGTTTTCATCCAAAACTTCATTTTACCCATGAAATAGAGAAAAATAATCAAATCAGTTTTCTAGACATAGAAGTATTTTAAGGTGAGGATGGTAATATTGGTACCAATTGGTATAGGAAAAGTACATTTTCAGGTAGAATTTTAAATTTATTCTCGGCTCATCCTTTCAAAACAAAATTTCAGTAATCAAAAACTTAGTTGACAGAGCTCTAGGTTTGTCCCATATTTCATTTCACAAAGAGAATTTGAATATTGTTGTTTTTTCTTAATCATTACCCACAAAAGTTAATCGAGCAACATATCACAATTAGAATTCAACAAATCAAAAACAAAGTAACATTTTATCTACAGATAATCAGAAGGAATTAAGAGAATGTAGTTCTTTTAATACTTCTGTTCTTCCTTTTTTTGTTTAAATTTCGAAAACTATTGAATTTATGTTTCGGAATAGTCTCCAATGACAGGCCAAAATCAATAAAAATTCATCAAAGTAAATTTAAAAATTTTGTCGATGGTATTTACAAATTAGATCGATATGATAAGAATGTTATTCGCAATCGATGTACTCAATCAATTTTAGATTTTGTTTCTCAGATTAAATTCAAAAATAAACAAAAGTTTGATAATATAATTAACACAAGTTGTATTAGAAGCTTCAAAATTGGGAACCCTGATATTATGTTTGTTAATGCTGATAAAGGCAATGTTACAGTTGCTATCTCAAAAATAGAATATAATGAAAAAATGAATTCTATGCTCAAAGATAAAAATCTTTATTCTATCTCCAAGTTTGAATATACACCTTGAGGCAAAGTCTTTAAGATCTTATTCTTGTATTACTCCTAGGGCTTACGGTTTGCCTAAAATACACAAAGAAAACAACCCTTTAAGATTAATAGTTTCTACAATAAATGGGTCCACTTATAATTTATCCAAATTCATTTCTAAAATTCTTAATAATATTATTGGAAAAACACCATATCACATATCCGACGTTGTCTCAATGTTTAATTGCATTCCAATTCCCAAAGTTCTAAGCTGTATTGAGTCGAAAAATTGGACTGAGATTAGCAGGTTTACTAGTGTTCCGATGATTGATTTTATTGATTTGGTTAAGTTTTGTCTTAATTCTACCTTTTTTAAGTTTAACAATCTTACGTACAAGCAGGTTTCTGGTTTGGCAATGGGCTCACCACTTTCTTCGGCAGCAGCCGAAATTGTAATGGAAAACTTAGAATCTGAATGTCTTCATCTTTACCTTTCTCAATTCCGTTTTATTTCAGATATGTCGATGACATTATCACTGCGGTTCCCCATGATGAACTTGATTTAATTTTGAATAAATTCAATTCATATAACTCCAATATTAAATTTACAATAGAAGTAGAAAATAACTCACAAATTAGCTTCTTACATACACTGATTGTCCGTATTGATGATGAACTTAAAATTGATTGTTTCCAAAAAACAACTTTTAGAGGTAGATATTTAAATTTTAATTCTGCACTTCCTATCAACCATAAAATTGGAGTTATTACTGGTTTATTTCATAGAATGTTTAGAATTTCAGACATTATATTTAGAAGCAAAAATATTAATTTTGTTAAGCAAAAACTTTTGAAAAATGGTTATCCAAAATAACTGTAATCATGCACTTAATAAATTAGGAATATTAAGGCAAGAATTTCGTATAAGTCAATCAATTTGATTTGTATAAAAATTATAAAATCTTTATTTTATTCGAAGAGTAAAATATTAGAGTACATGTCACTTTCAAAGTTCTCCTTATACTGATTCTTTCTCTCTGGTCCCTAGACCTCACACACTTCATTAGAGTAGGGTTAATATAAACAACATAATCATATTTCGAAGAAATATATAGGCACGTAGAGCGAATATAATACAGCACAGTCTTAAACTATACATACTCCCCCCGTTGAGAGAGTAAACGATCAACATTCAAACGATCAACATTGCATACAAGGAATATTGTCCTCTTTCACTAATACTAGCATACCCTCTTTTGGATTCGTAGTATTACTACGCCATTTTTGACGAATGTTTAACTCATTTAAATACTCGATACTCCATCTTTTCCAAAAATCCTGACGTATCTTAGAAATCAACTGCCAAGCTGATAATCGATTAGAAGGTAAAGGCAAGAGGACAGGTTCGGGCAAATTAGTCAGTGAGTCACCTATCAAAAAGTGTCCTGGAGTTAAGGCAGAGATATCATTTATATCTGTTGAAATTGGACTGAGTGGTCTCGAGTTTAAGATAGACTCTATTTCGACGGAGAGTGTGTAAAATTCTTCGAATGTAAATAGTGCGTTCGAAGCAACCCGTTTAAAATGATGTTTATATGACTTTACACCAGCTTCCCACAGTCCTCGAAAGTGCGGTGCTGAAGGGGGAATAAAGTGAAAATCAACACCATTAATACTAGAAAAATCAAAGATTTTATCCTTGAATCTTTCAGACTTAAACAGAACATATAACTCATTCAATTCATTTTTAGCACCTTGGAAATTAGTACCGTTGTCACTGTATATGGACTGGGGTTTGCCACGTCGTGCAATGAAACGTCGCAAAGCTCCTAGAAACCCTTCCGTACTCAAATCGCTTACTACCTCAATATGAATCGCTTTTATTATCATACAGACGAAAACAGATACATAAATCTTGACCCTTTTTTGATTTCTATATTTTCGCTCTTTTATATAAAACGGACCGCAGTAATCTACGCCTACACAATTAAAAGGTCTCGTTTTATTTACGCGTACA
Organism: Andricus curvator; assembly: GCA_932195095.1. Lineage (NCBI taxonomy): Eukaryota > Metazoa > Arthropoda > Insecta > Hymenoptera > Cynipidae > Andricus > Andricus curvator. Next base: position 16,472 of record CAKNYM010015668.1, on the reverse strand, counting down.
GCTGGTAAATTTCCCATTTTAGGATCGGCTCAGATTGGTTTCGCACGAAAGCAAATTATACATTTACGTATAACTTTCTTGATTTGATTTCTACCATCAATGGGCCAGAATTTCTGTCGTAAAGTGTATAGAGTAGTTTGTACTCCAGTGTGATAACAATTAGCATGATAATGTTTAATTATTAAATCTGTTAAGAAATTTGACTTGGGTAAGAGTATAGGATGTCGTTGGTCGAATGAAAGTTCCGAATTTTTCAAACGACCTCCGGCACGCAATAGTCCATTTTCACATAAAAATGGATCCAGATTATAAATTTTACTCTTTTTGTTGAGTGAATTACTCTTTGTTCAATTTTCAATTTCTTTATAAAAGCAAGATCTTTGAAAGCTACGGATAATAACGATTTCTGCATGCTTTAATTCTACAGTTTTCAAAGAACCTTCATATTGACGATATTTAGGCAAGAATCTAAAACAGAACGCTATTACTTGTTTCAGTTTAGTGAAGGAAGAAAATTTCTCGAAAATGTTAGTTTGATGTTAGTTTAGTCTTTAGACAATTTATTTTTTTCTTTTCCGGAACTACATCCGTCTTATTATTCAATTCCGTTTTTGGCCAAAAATCTTCTTCCTGACTTAACCAATGAGGACCTTTAAACCATATTTTGTTTTTTAGGAATTCATCAGGTAATTGACCTCTTGATAATTCGTCTGCGGGGTTGTCCTTTGAGCGAACGTGACGCCATTGTCTGCTATTTGTTTTGTCTTGTATTTCAGAAACTCTATTCGACACGAAAGTTTTTAATGTTTTGGGGCTTGCTCGTAACCAGCGTAAAACAATTTCTGAATCTGTCCAAAAAGTGGATGCATTGATTTTAACACAAAGAGAATTCTGAACCTTTTCGAATAAGTTAATCAATAATAAAGCTCCATATAATTCCAATCGAGGTATGGTTAGCTTTTTTAAAGGAGCAACACGAGATTTAGAACTTAAAAGAGAACAGTGCACCCGTCCGTTATCGTTCTCGGAACGAACGTATAAACAAGCTCCATATCCCTTCTCGCTCGCATCACAGAAACCATGTAGTTGAACTCTCTTTGAATCATGAATCATTACATTTCTTGAAAATGAAACATTATTTATCGATTCTAATTGGTTACAAAAGTTAGTCCACTTGTAATGAATAGATTCAGGTAATGACTCGTCCCATTTAACTTTAGATTGCCAGAGTTCTTGCATTATTTGTTTCGCGTATAAAATTATCGGACCAAGGAAACATAAGGGATCAAATAATTTTGCAATTTCCGATAAAATTACCCTTTTCGTCATCCCCTGATGAACTGTAGGCGTTTTAATTGAATAAACTAAGGCGTAATCTCGAGCCTTCCAATACAAGCCGAGAGTTTTGGCTACATAATCTTTGTTTATTTTAAAATCGGTATCTAGACTTTTCTCGCTTATGCCTTCAAGTATGCTGGACTCATTCGAAGCCCATTGTCGCATGTTTAGTTGAGCTCGACTTAAGAGTTTAGTCATTTGATCATAAATCTCTCGCGCCTCTTTACATGTGGAAGCTCCAGTAATGAGATTATCCACATACAAATCCCTTTTTAATATATTCGCCGCCAAGGGAAAATCATGACCTTCATCCTCAACTAATTGATGCAAGCATCGTATGGCTAAAAAAGATGATGGAGCAAAACCGAAAGTGACCGTATTTAGACAATATTCTACTATCTGATCATTTTTAGGCCACAAAATTCTTTGATACTGTCGATCTTTTTCGCGAATTAAGAACTGTCTATACATTTTCTCAATGTCTGCTATGATCACGTAATTATGAAAGCGAAAACGGATTATTAAGGAAAAAAGATCATCTTGTATGGTTGGACCGACCATCAGAACTTCATTCAAAGAGACACCAGAGCTACTTTTAGCTGAAGCATTAAAAACTACTCTTAATTTAGTAGTATTACTGGAATTCTTTATAACACCGTGATGTGGCAAATAAAAGCCTGCAGCATCGTGAGAAGAATTTATCAATGACATGTGATTTCATTCCAAGTAATTTTGAATGACCGCTGTATATTGTTCTTTAAATTCCGGATCTTTTTCAAATCTCTTTTGTAGTTCTTTTAATCTTTTTAACGCAATTTTTTTTGAGTCGCCTAATGTTTTCGTTGTCGCTCTGAACGGTAAGGCTACTATATATCGACCGACTTGATCTCGTGTCACGTGTTGTTTAAAATGTGCCTCGCAATCGATTTCTTCCTGAGAAAGCGCCGAAATAGATGGCAATTCTTCGACTGACCAAAATTTTTCAATTATCGTTTTTAAATCAGTTACTAGGCAATTATTAGTTTTTGTGATTTTAGAATTGTTTGAGAGCTCTAAACCTCCGCCAATTACCCAGCCCAATCGAGTTTTTTGTAAATAAAGGTCATTACCGTTTTGAGATAAATTTATGGAACCTATGGATAATAGAGATAGGCTCGTTCCTGCGCCTATGAGCATGTCAATTGTCCTAGGTATGTGAAAATTAGGATCAGCGAGTAATATATTTTTAGGAATTTGCAGATGCTCACGTAATATGACTTTACTCGGAACTAGATCAGTTATATTAGGAATTACTAAAAAATTGAGTGTACGCTGATACTCATTATAGACTGATTTAAAGGTTATGTAAACCATACCATTCACAACCGTTGTAAGGTTATTTACAGCTCCAACTGAAAATGAACATTTTGTCATCGGGATATTTAATTTCTTTACGAGGTTCGTTGTTACAAAATTCGTGGTTGAACACGTATCAAGTAACAGTCTTGCCTTTGTTCGCTTTCTCTTGTTATCAAATACTTCAACTATCGCACTCGTCATTAGTTGACACGTTGGTGAAGAAACTAGAGACTTTAAAGTGATTTCCGAGACTGGATTTAATTGTCACGATTCATTGGATTTGTTCGAATCTTGTGTTTTAGAAAAATGTAATAAAGTATTGTGACGTTTCCCACACTTTTTACAAGTTCCGAATTTGCAATCCTTCGCTTTATGATTACGTAGACAATTATAACATAAGCGCACATCTTTTATGACTTTAGTACACTGCATTTAATTTACTGCATTTAAATAGATAATGTGGCTCGGTACAGATAGGACCTTTATTGGATGCAGTAGTCATGAAAACCTGACGTTTGAAATCATCTTTGCGTTTTTTAGAAGGGGGGGTATCTTTATCATTAGAATTTTTAGTAGTATTATCGTTTTTACGTTTAGAAATACGGGCTGCAGTTCTATATAAAAAATCAGTTAAATCTTCCAATTTTGGAAATTCTCCGTTTTTAATTGTTTCATCCCATTTTTCCAAAGAAGATTTATGAAGTTATTCTTTGATAATAGCGACTATCATCTCATGATTTACATTTACTCCTAATGAAGCTAATGATTGAAGATGCTGTTGTGATTCATCAGCGAGAGCGATCAATCCCTGATAGGATTCTTTTTCTTGAACCGGTAATCGTAGTAATAAACTAAGATGACGCGAAATGAGGGTACGTTTATCTTCATATGATTTTCGTAGAAGATTCCAAGCGCGATGGAAATTATCATTAGTAATAGCAAAAACTTGAATTTTACGTAGTGCTTCATCTTTAAGTGCGGATTTTAGGTATTGTAGTTTTTCTACATTACTTATGTCATCACGGTTATTAATCATTGTGTTAAAAGTGTCTCTTAATGACAACCACTCTTCTACTTTACCATTGAAAGTAGGTAATTCAGCTTGAGGTAGTTTTAATTTTCTTCTACTGTTGGATGCAACTGATCCGTTTGCGATACCCGGATTTGAAATCGTGTCTTGATTTTCTGTTTGTAAGCTAATATTAAATTGCGATGCGAGGGGCGTGACGTATTTTTGAGCTTGCGCAAGGGTTTGGAAGAAAAGATCTTGAATGGATTTTTTATCAGGACCATGATCTGTTTCCGTATCAATCAGTTGAATTTCGTCATATAAATCATCAAGCTTTGAAAAATGAGCGTAAACTAAATTGCATCGTAATTGTAATTCAGCGATTTGAGTAGGGTTATTCGCGTCAATCTGTGCCAGAAATTCTTTAAATCTAGTTACATGCTCTCTGATCGTTATGCTTTTTTGTAAAAGTATACTTAATCGATCAAAGTTCTCCATTGTCGAAATAGAGTATGCGTGGAATTATTTCCCAATAAAACTTAAAAGTTTGTAAGAGCGTACGCCAAATAAATATGAACGACGTGCTCAAATAAATGATATAACGGACACCTTTTTAATAAGGACCACAAACGTACATACCCAATTTTGCCTCGACTCTGCCTGGAAGATCTCGAGGTGTTTTAAGCGCATTGCCTCAATTCTTTGCTCGTGAGGTGTTTTAAACGCATTGCCTCCATTTGAATTGCTAGAGACTGAATTGCCTGGTAAGCACTCAGATATAGGGTGTTTTAGAAACGCATTGCCCTGCTGTATTTGAAGCACTATTTTGATGTGATTGTTTGATGAAAGGTCGACCTTATTGATCTACTTGTAAACTATGTGTAATGCACTTGTGACACAATAGTAACTCTCGTATTGTTGCATGGAAATGTCTCACTATCTCTTGCACTGATTTTTGTAAGAGCTGTGATCGAACACTGCAGTTTGATTGTTTTTCTTTTTGAGAGTGGATTAATTAACGTGTGAGTTAGTATTACTCTCGTTCATACACTGATTCACTGATTATTGTTTTAATATATCCGACTCGAAGGACCATGTAATTATGCACTTAATAAATTAGGAATATTAAGGCAAGAATTTCGTATAAGTCAATCAATTTGATTTGTATAAAAATTATAAAATGTTTATTTTATTCGAAGAGTAAAATATTAGAGTACATGTCACTTTCAAAGTTCTCCTTATACTGATTCTTTCTCTCTGGTCCCTAGACCTCACACACTTCATTAGAGTAGGGTTAATATAAACAACATAATCATACTTCGAAGAAATATATAGGCACGTAGAGCGAATATAATACAGCACAGTCTTAAACTATACAATAACCTTGGACACAAATTTCATTTTGAACATTACAAAATTCTTTCATTTGAACCTAACACAGCCCGCAGGAAAATAGTTGAAAATTTCTTCATTAACAAAAACGATGGTAATGTGAATATTAGATTCGAGCATAATAATTTTCCAGATCAATATAAACCTCTTACCAAATTATAGTATAATCACTACCTGTATTATCATCAATGGTACGAATTTCTTTGATGGTTTTTTACCATCAAAAAATCAGGTATGCTCTCTTTTATTTTTATTGATTTTTGTAAATGACTTTGTAAGTGTTTTAATTTCGATGTAAATAATTTTTTCTTTAGCAATACATGTTTTGACTTATGAGGGCTGACATGGCAGCCGAAACGTATCGACAAAATGTTTAAATTCACTTTGATGAGTTTTTATTGATTTTGACCTGTCATTGGAGACTATTTCGACACATTTCTACAATATTGTGAATTGATAATAACAAAAATGAAAAAGCCGAAAGAAATAAAAAAGAGAAGGAAGGGGATTTGCCTGGTTGCCTTCTCATTTTTCTTTCCTCTTTTTTATTTTTGACCAAAGAAACAAATTTTTTTGTTTTTAGAAATTGCAATAGGAGCATTTTGTGGTGGTTGTCCAAATTTCATCGTTAGATTCTTGTTTTATTTTCAGGAATTATATACATTAACTTGAGTATTGGACGTTAAATAGGATCTTGAATTTGATTTTAATCTAATTTAAAATTATTAAATTTCAATTTGAAAGATTTGCAAGGATTTTAAATATGTCAGGGTATTTTGAAAGATTTCAAGGAACTTTGAAATTTGAGTGCTTAAATGGGATTTAAAAAAAATTTCATGCTGTTTTAAAGAATTTTGTGGAATTTGATTTGATGTGATAGGTGCCGTATTATATATGATTTATATAATTGATAATATAAGTTGACTTAGTTCAGTAGCTTTTAAAAAATCGATTTAATTACATTATTTCCAGTGAAGTGCGTCAATGGTTGACAGCAGGGAAATTTTTATTGTTTTTTTATTTTAAAATGAGATTTAAAAATAGATAACCATTTTGACCATAGGAAAACCAATTTTTATGAAGTCTCAATTTTTGTATTTTGTTATAAAAGCCATATATTTTAAAATACAGTTACTGATTGGTACAAGCGATTCAACAACTCAAGTTTGTTGTGATATTTAGAATCTTATTAATTTATTTTTCAATTTTCCTCAAAATAGAGTATTTAAACTACTTTTTTCATGAATCAACCTCAAGAGCCTCAACCTCAAGTTGAAAAGTATAGTATATTATGCACCTAGGGGAAAAAATTCCTCTCCCCCTTGGCGCATACGATATTTTTTTTATAACAAATGGATGATTTCAGACAATTTTTCAAATTCAGTCATGATTTCAGTCCATATGAGATTTTGAATGAAAAGCATGAAATTTATTTTAACTTATTCCTAATTATCAAAAATTCAATAAAAAAATTGCTGGAAATTTTTGGTAATTTACGGTAATTCTAGAGGTGATTTATGGTAACTTATCATAAATTGCCCAAAATTCAATCAAAAATTTGCGAAAATTACTGGAAATTTTCGGTCACTTATGGTAATTTTACAGGTGAATATGGTAACTTACCATAAATTACCGAAAATTTATTTTTTTAAATTTCCATGAATTTATGAAAATTTTCGGTCATTTGTGGTAATTTTACCGGTAAATGTGGTAACTTCCCATAAATAACCCAACATTTATTTTGAAAAATTTCCATGAATTTCCGGTCAATTATGGTAATTTCACCGGTAAATATGGTAATTTACCATAAATTAACCAATATTCATTTTTAAAAATTTCCGGAAATATATGAAAATTTTCTGTCATTCATGGTAATTTTACAGGTGAATATGGTAACTTACTATAAATTACCAAATATTCATTTTTGAAAATTCCCGGAAATTACTAGACATTTTCGGTCACTTATGGCAATTTTACAGGTGAATATGGTAACTTACCATATATATATATATATATATACCATTAAGCCATTTCCCTTTCGGCGAGCCTCTAGGGGTAAGCGTGACACTACCCGATTCGGGTAGTGTTTCTAGGTGGATAGTTTCTTGTAGTAAATAACTACAAGTGTGGGCTCACCACACCCACGACCGCCAACAGCAACGCAGTAGTATCAGACGGTCACCCATCCAAGTACTAACCGCGCCCAACACTGCTTAACTTCAGTGATCTAACGGGAACTGGTGTTTCCAGCGTGGTATGATTTTTGTAAATGACTTTGTAAGTGTTTTAATTTCGATGTAAATAATTTTTTCTTTAGCAATACATGTTTTGACTTATGAGGTAATTTACGGTAATTTTCCGGGTAAATATGGTAACTTACCATAAATTACCCAAAATTTATTTTTTTAAATTTCCATAAATTTCCGTTCAATTATGGTATGGTAATTACACCGGTAAATATGGTAATGTACCATGAATTAATCAATATTCATTTTTAAACAAAATTTCCATAAATTTCCGGAAATTTATGAAAATTTTCTGTCATTTATGGTAATTTTACAGGTGAACATGGTAACTTACTATAAATTACCCAATATTCATTTTTCAAAATTACCGGAAATTTATTAAAACTTCTGATCATTTATGGTAATTTTACCGGTAAATATGGTTACTTACCATAAATTCCCCAAAATTAATTTTTAAAAATTTTCTCAAACTTCCGGAAATTTATGCAAATTTTTGGTCATTCATGGTAATTTTTCCGGTAAATATGGTAATTTACCAACAATTACCCAATATTCATTTTTGAAAATTTACATAAATGTAATTCGGAAATTCATGAAAATTTTCGGTCAGTTATGGTAATTTTACAGGTCAATATGGTAACTTACCATAAATTAACCAATATTCATTTCTAAAACTTTCCATAAATTTCTGGAAATTCATGAAAATTCTCGGTAATTTATGGTAATTTTATCGGTTATATATGGTAACTTTCCATAAATAACCGCAAAATTCTATTATTTGCAACCGAAATTGCCTCACATTTTTTACGGTGAGTGGGCTGATAATCGTAAAATGCGAGCTCATAGATGTATAATTTTCATTATTCACCTCTGACGTCACTTTTCAGTCCCTAGGGAGTAAAAAGTACTTCTTCCTCCCTAGGGAGTAATGTATCTCTTTTGATAAAAAAATGTGATTTTTTATTGAAAATTCAACTATTTTGTTAGAAAATTAGTCCGATTTGGTTGAGGAATCAGTTATTTTGTTGAAAGTTCGTATTCTTTGGTCAAACTCAACTATGCTTGAGTTCAAATAAAAATTTTCTTTGGTTGACATAATATAAACTATTATATTTTTTGTTAATCCATCTATTGTGGTTGAAAATCCATGTATTTTGTAAAAAATTTATTAATTTTAGTAGAAAGTCCAAATTTGGTTGGAAAGTAATGTTTGGGTTAAAAATTTGTCCGTTTGGCTTCAGAATTCAATTTTCTTGTTCGAAAGTGTTCTTTTTGAGTTTTAAATTTATTTCTTCCGGTGAAAAGGTTTCATTTTTTTTTGGTTAAAAGTATAACTGTTTGGTTGAAAAATGGGACTGAAAAATCTTTCTTAGTTGTAAATTCAACTCTTCTGGCGAAAATTCATCTTCTTGGTTGAAAATTCAACTGGTTTGTTAGAAAATCACCTCTTTTATAGAAAATTCAATACTTTTACTTGAAAATTAAAAAATTTGAAGCAAGCGTTTCTCAAAATTGTTACCTGAACTTCATAATAGAGTCTTAAGTCTAGACAAATTTTAATGAATTTCATCAAACCAATTTCAAGGTATAACAATCATAAGAATTGCTAGATTCAGATAAATCAGTCGTGATTTCATATTGAGATTCAATATGAAAAATCATTTCTTATGTCTGATGAAAATAAAGTCAACGAAAGTTTTTAAGAATTATCATTTCAGATATTTTGATTCCTAAATTATAAAATTGAGGAAGTGCAAAAGTAGCTTTTTAGGTAACTTGAAGTTACTTCATCTAGTAACAATAACTAGACACAGTTACAAGTACCGTAACTGTAACTACTTACTCAAAAAAGGTACTTGTCCAACATTGAACGTAACAATAGAAAAAAACTTAGAATCAGTAAATCGCTCGTTTATTTTTATAAACATTAGAGAATTTGAATACAGTTTAAATGTTCAATATTTCTGACAAAAAATTTCTGGTTTTGTCTTCTCTAATTGTGATTTTGAGGTAGACGGGCATTCTGTCTTGCGGGACGGCCAACTGGAAAGCCATGTAAAGCTTCTTGGTTAGTGGCAGAGCTAGTAGCTTCAATGGGTCGTCCACGTAACACTGGTTGGTTCTCTCCAGAGAAGGCGCCATGTAAAGATCCAATGTTGTTTCCAAGGATTCGACGAGGTAAAAATTTTATGTCCATACGAACAGGTGAAATAGAGTTTACATGATGTGCATAAACATTATTGCTATGTACCTGATGGTTTCTATTTCCCGCCGGCAAGTTCTGGTCGACCAACTGCAAATTTCCGCTGTGAAAACATGACAAAGAATATTAGCAGTGCGCAAAAAAATTGAGGATGTCTTAGAGACGTCTTATGGACATCCCTAAGACGTATTTTGAAACATGTCTTTTGGACATCCTAGGGATGCACTTGAGACGTCTAATGCCAGTATCAAAGATGTCCTGAGAACGTCATATGTGTTTAAGACGTCTTCAGGACATTCACAGAGAAAACTGAAGTTAAATTTTGATGCATGTAAAATTTTCGGCTGTTAAAGAACACATGCTATTTGGCGAAAGTTTATCTTACGGTGCAATAAAAGCTGCCTTCTGCTACGTCCTTTGCAGCAATGGAAAAACGACAAAGGATATGAGTGAAAACCTATAAATCAAGACACCAGATTTAAAACAACTTTATACTTACCTAATTGTTATTTTTAAAATAATTAGACTTTTTGCGGACGAATCAAAACGTATTTTTCGTGAATGTAAATAAAGAACTTGACACAATAACAATAACAATCGTCACCATCTTTAAAGATTACTCCATGGCTTATGTAGTTCATGAGATAGTAACCGATCTTGAAATATTTTATCGTGATACTTTCTGCCACAGTCGGTATTGTAGGTTAGGAACAAAATGAAAAATAGGAATCGAATTAATTTTGAAGTTGGAACATTCAGTGGCGGATCCAGGTATTTGCCGCCCTTAGGCTGCAGTAAGACATGCACCCTGGCGAAAGTTCTTATATCCAAAAGTTTTTTTTACAGATTGGACAAAAATGATTTTTCGGACCGACTGAAAAATCGCGAAAATAAAATTCTCGACACTGTAAAATTTCCGAGCTGGAAAATTCGCGATTAATAAAATTCCCGAACAGGTAGTACTTAATATTACTGAATTTGACAATTCCCGGCAGTTAATAATATTACCGAATTTGAAAATTCCCGCCAGAAAGTTGCCGAATTATAAAATATCTGAATTAGAAAATTCCCGAATTTAAATAATTAATTTTTTTCAAATGAATATTATTCATTTATTTATTAAGAATACAATAATCAAATATTTCTATAAAAGAAAATATTTAATGTTTCTAAAATTATTGTTTGGATTTAAAATAAAAATTTGGAGGACTGAAAAGTCCCGGAAAATAAAATTCCCAACTCTGTCAAATTCCCGAATTGGGAAATTCCCGAATAATAAAATTTTCGAATATGTAATAAAATTCCCGATTTAAAAATTCCCGAACAGGTTATGATATTACCGAATATTTTTATCAGTAAAAAAATTATTTTTAATGTTTAAAGTTTCTAAAATTATTATTTAACTTTGAAATAACAATAATTGAAAAAAATATATATTTCTGGATGGAAATTGTCGTCAAGTATTGTTATTTTAAATTCAAACAATAATTTTAGGAACTTTGAACAAGAAAAGTATGTTTTTAATAAAAATATTTGATTATTTTATTTTTAAATAATAAATAACATTGATTGAAAAACAATTTTTTTATTGTTTAGGGAGTTTTATAATTCGAGAATTTTCCACTTCGGATATTTTATAATTCGGCAATTTTCTATCGGGAATTTTAAAATTCCGTAATATTATAAACTGTCGGGAATTTTCCATTTCGGCAATATCATAAACTGTTCGGGAATTTTTTATTCGGGAATTTCATTATTTAAGAATTATATTATTCGGGAGTTTTATTTTAGAATTTTTCAGTCGTCCAAAAATTTTCATCCAAAAATATATTTTTTCAATAATTATTATTTGTAATTCAAACAATAACTTTAGAAACTTTGAACAAGAAAAAATGTTTTTCATCTATAAAAATATTTGACGATTGTATTTTTAATAAATGAATAATATTGATTGAAAAAAGATATTTTTTTAATTTTTTCGGGAGTTTTACAATTCAGGAATTTTCCAGTTCGGATATCTTATAATTCGGGAATTTTCCAATTCACGAAGTTTATTACATATTCGAAAATTTTATTATTCGGAAATTTGACAGAGTCATGAATTTTATTATTCAGGATTTTTCAGTCGTCCAAAAATTTGCATCCAAAAATATATTTTTTCAATTGTTATTTAAGATTTGAGCAGTAATTTTAGAAACTTTAAACATTACAATTTTTTTTGATGAAAATATTTGATTATCGTATTTTTAATAAATAAATAATATTCATGAAAATTTTTTTTCATTTGTCTAAATTCGGGAATTTTCTAGTTTGGATATTCTGGAATTCGGCAATTTTATGTCGGGAATTTTCCAATTCGGTAATATCATAAACTGTCGGGAATTTCATCATTCGAGAATTTTTTATTTCGGTAATATTATAAACTGTCCGGGAATTTTATTATTATGGAATTTCCCTATTCGGGAATTTAATTATTCGGGGATTTTCTAATTCAGGAATTTTACAGTCTCGAAAATTTTTCAGTTTTCCCGATTTTTCTCCATAAGTGTATTTGGATATTATTTTTCATTTCGGAAAAGCTATTTAATTAAGTAATAAAATCATTACACATTTTTTATGGATTTTATAATTTAATTGAATCGTTTTTAGGAAATAAAGAATAATGTCCAAATACGCTTATGGTGAAAACCCATTTTTTTCTGAGTTTTAAAAAAAATTAAGTTTTGTCCCGATGCAATTGGTATTATTGTTTGTCCCTCAGCTTGCAGACATCTTTGATTTCCTAACCTGAAATACGTGATAGAATATACTTAAATTTCCATCAATATTATCTTAATATGAAATGTTATCTACAGTACAAAATTAAGATTTTCAATTTACATCAAATGTTTTTGATAAATATTTATTTAATAACCTTTTTAAAATAAAATTTTACGATTCAGGGTGCCCTCATACGTAGCAAATTTTTATAATTTTTCGAAAAATGAAGAAGAAAGCCCGGTATTCTGAACTTTCTGAATACAAAAAACTGTTTTCTAAATGATTGTTCGACTTTCCAGTCCGATTGACATTCTCTTTCTTCCAGGTTCAAGACGAGCAATTTTCAATTTTATCACTCCATATTGAAATTTGAGGGGAAATCATGGGCAAAAACTATTTTTGAAGTGAACGTGCAAACCTTCCATTTTGTACGGTTTTGAAATTCTTCTGTAAAAAACTACCTTGGCTACAATGTTGAAACTAACAGTATCACATGGGCTTAGATGCCTGTTACAAGTGTTTCAAACAACTATGAGCTTCTGTTTATATTTCGGATTAGGGAGTTCAAAGATAAAAATGTCTTTTTTTCAAAACAAGGTTATTAATAATTCATAGCATGTATTATTTTCCGGATATAGATTCTTCCGAGTAAGGAAAATACTAGATGGGTAAAAGTGATTGGTGATTGGGGACTGCCTCCCATCACCACGGGGGGTGCATAAGGGTCAGAAATAGGTATGAGGACGAGTCGTGAATCGTCTATTTAAACGTTATTTGAAGGTAGATTTTTTTATAAAGCTTATAAAAGAATTTTGAAAAATCTAAAAATCAAATTTTTTCATGACTTTTTTTTGCAACACCACCTTTTTTGTATTTTTTTAAAAAACTAGGGAGACGAAGCATTCCTTCAATTACTATACCTAGCTTGAACATCTGAAGCACGTCTACCTGGGATTCGATTTATAACATCCGTATTCCCAGAATTATTATTGATTTGACGATTTACAGGAACATTATTGTCATGTTCTGGATGATTTTCAGGTGCTGGCGGTAAGTTCAGGTCAAATGCCTGCAAACTTAATTCTGTAAACAGACGACAAACAATATTATAGATTGAACTAGTTAAAAGATATTTGTGAAGGTACTGCTTTTTTTAAGGACTTTGGAAAAAAAGTTTGATGTCTTAATTTCTTTCTCTATTTTTTTTGACAGGAATAATTAACAATTTGAAATCATATTCATACGGGTTCAAAAATGAGGGTTTTCTTCTTTCTAGTGTTGCATTCGAGCCGAGAAAATCGGTTACCTCACTCGACTTCACTCGGTTCCCAAAAGGTTTTTCGATATGTGCTACTCGGTGAATCTTTTGTTTTGATTGTGTCGGATCGTCTCGTCATTCCGAGCGAGAAGTTTTATTGTACTGAGTATAAACTTTTTTAAATATTAAAAAAAGGGGAGTCGTGGCCACCTGAGGCACCAGTCGTGGTCATAAATTATTATTATCGAAATGAACGGTTCTGGAATTTCTGAAGAGAATAAGTAATCAAAATCACTCCTTAAATGATAAATTATTTATCTGAGCCAAAATTCTTAATTTTTAAGAAAGATGACTGATTTTGGTCACCGCTGGTACCACCGCCATGACTGACTGGGACAGTTACCCTAAATGTTTTTTCAACTACCTTGAATTTATTTATTTATTTAAAATAAGATCTAAAAGATACAACAATTTTCAGTTGAGGTAGCTTCTACCAAAAAAAATATTTGTTTTTATTAAACTTAGGTAAAATCTTATTCATTCGAAACATGATCTGATAAACAATTTAGAAAATTATTTGTTTAATTCGAATTTTTAGTTTCCAAAAAAGTTAAAATTTTGAAAAAAGGATACGGTACTTTCTTTAAAATTCTTTAGTCTTTATTATTCTTCTACTATATATACTTTCTCTCAAATTTTAGACCTTCGATCAAGGTATTTTCAATAAGAAGGTGGTTGACTGGGTTACTAGGAAGTATTTGCCTTATTCCTTTTTCGAGGATGATATGACTCAAGATATATTTCATCATTTGAAACCAGAAGTTAAAGTTCCATTGCGAAATTATCTAAAGTCCGGAAGTGGAACTTCGGTTTATAGAGAAACAAGCAGTTCTTATGAAAATCTTGTTGATGAATCCTTCTAAAATATCCTTCACGAACGATGGTTGGTCTTCAATTGCCCATCGCTGCTATTATGGAATTACAGGGCACTTCATCAGTAATGATTGGGTTTTACACTCCTTTGTCATCGATTTCGTAGCTTCTAATGGACGTCATACTGGTCGCGATATCTCTCAAGTTTTCTACAGCACTCTTCAGAAATATAAAATAGAAGATAAACTACAGCGCATAACTGTGGACAATGCTTCTGCTAATACAAACTTCATGGAAGAACTATCTAAGACAATGCTTAATTTTGATGCCGAAGATCAACATTATCGTTGCATTGCTCACATTTTGAATCTGGGTGCCCAAGCAATGTTGACTATACTGCGGATAGATGATATCAAGGAAACTGATGAGAATGCTTTGAGTAGTGAAGATGAAGACCAGCTTGAAGAAGATTATGGAGATAGTGAAGATGAAAATGATAGCAGCGAGAGTGAATTCTATTCTGAGGAAAAACTTCTTCACTTTCTAAGCTGAGAACTTTATTCAGTTTACTGAAGAATTCCTAGCAGTGGCGAAATAAATTAATTATTTGCTGTACCATCTGCAACGTCAAGATGATGTCTCCTAACATTGATGTTTCGACCAGATGGAATTCGACATTCGCAATGCTAATTTTAGCATTTGGAATGAAAGCAGCATTAATCATGCTCTGCCAAGACAACATGGAATTAAAACATTTGCTTATAACTGCCTATGAATGGTGTGTTTTGAAAGGAGCAACCAAATACTTGTAACATTTGAAAGAGTTATCAGACAGGCTCAGTGGAGAAAAGTATGTTACTTTGCCTGCAGTAATCGTTGGTTTCAATCTGCTCACAGATAAACTTGAAAAGGCAAAGAACGATCTGATTTTAAAACATAAAAGGACCCCAGTCGAGGAAAATATTTTGGATGCCCTTGAAGCAGCTGTCGAAAAACTTCCCAAGTACTATAGAAAGTGCCACTGGGTTTACTGCGCTATTTTAATGTTGGATCCTAGGCTTAAGAGAGAGACATTTGAACTAACTGCATGTTTCTACTGATGATCTATCATCATTAATGATAGATTGCTCTTGACTTGGAAAGTAAAGTCTGGAAAACTACTGTAAAAGACAAAAATAACGACAAACTTGATGTGGACGTCTTATACGAATCAGATTCCGACCCAGAAGAAACTCAGAACTCGTCAGCTCCTAAAACAGCAACGGGTTCAACGGATTGGAGATGGGAACTCGATCTTTACTTGTCCCAAAAATGCGCTGGAAAACACACAGATGTGCTGAAGTGGTGGGAAAAGCACGAAAAACTCTTTCCGAATCTGGCTAGAATGGCACGAGATTTTTTTCTGTACTCCTGCTACTTCAGTCCCATCAGAGCGACTATTGTCTCGAAGCTCTCTAGTTGTGCGAAAGCACAGAAATAAGACTAGCTGATAAATCTATTACCCATTTAATGTGCCTTAGTTCCTGGAATTGCGTGTTCTTTGACTTCAATGATTAACTAGACGTTGCAGGAAATCAATAATTCGATTTAGATTCCTAATACTTATTAGGAAAGTTGACAATAAAATCTTTTACTTTGGAAGATGTATTGAATCTTATTTACATTTTTCTCAGCCTTATATTTCTTAGAAAGCAACTATCAAATATTCAGGAACATTAAATTAATGTTTAAATCTATTTAGATAATTTCTGATGATTGTTAATTTTTTAGCATGATCATGATTGAAAATATATGGCTGTATCTAAACTTTTTATAAAATTTATATTTTATGTCCTTTGAAGTGCGCTGCGCAGATTTTCAACAATTCATATTTATGTTAATTTATTGAGTATATGTATGTATTAAAGTACACATAGACTGCAAATATTGAAACATTTCTTTCAAAAACTTTTGTTTAGACCTACAAAAGATCGAGTAGTATAAATACAGTGTAAATACCACATTAAAGTGGTTGCGTTGAGAAAAATGTATATTTTCTATAAAGATAACCACATT